>ML323525.1:0-23109 GCA_005239505.1 Nicotiana paniculata | reverse complement strand
TACAAAAAGATACACACCTCCAATTTTTATTAATTTGTGCTAGTGAAAATATAGAAGTGCTTACTTGGAAAAGGGCTATATGATAGTAAAAGTATGTACAAAAAGATACACACCTCCAATTTTTATTAATTTGTACTAGTGAAAATATAGAAGTGCTTACTTGGAAAAGGGCTATATGATAGTAAAAGTATGTACAAAAAGATACACACCTCCAATTTTTATTAATTTGTACTAGTGAAAATATAGAAGTGCTTACTTGGAAAAGGGCTATGTTGAATATGAATTGTGGCAAGGGAATTGGTTGAGAACAATATGTGTTAATTTGTGAAGGTAGTGTATTAAAGTGCTTAGGAGGGTTAGTCACTCCTAAATATATCCTACCCGTCCCTTAGCCTACATTACAACCTTAAAAGTCCTAATTGATCCTAGATTTGGCTAACTTGAATTAGTGGAGATCTACACTACGGGAAAGCTTATGGTACGACCACGGGATGCATATGAATTCTTTGTGAGAGTGAGGGAATTTGTCAATTGTGTGATGTCCTTAAATTATGTTCAATATTATATTTGAATGTGTGGACTAGTTATATTCACTCTTTTGTTGTTGGTAAGGGCACATGATATCATGAACGATTGGTAATGTTGTAAACTTTCTTGTTGAGTAGGTGCATGAATCGAGAGGGCTTAGTGGTTGCAAGTTGACTCTTGAGGTTGGATGGTTGCAATTAGGTTATTANCATACTTGATTGCCGGTATCGATCATAGTTAAGGGGTAATGTGTGTGATTGAAAAGTAAAATACTCCTTGTTAATGAAATGTGTACGTGTTGAAGGATATTGCTCGAGGACGAGCAAGAGACTAAGTGTGGGTGTTGATGCGTGGCTAGAATCCATAGTTTTAAGCATCATCTACCTTACATTTTATGTGCTTTTGTGATAAAAATACACGTTATATGTGTATAATGGAGTCTATTTCATGTGTAGGTGAATTGGATATGGAAGCCGAGCTAAAGGGGTGTATAAACGTCAAAAATACGCTCAAGAGTCGAAAAGGAGTGACCCGGGCCATAGCCGTGCATTTTAGCCCAAAAGCCTAGCATAACCCGGTGTTAGCCGGGCATTTACGCCCAAATGTCAGCCATACCCAGGCGTTAGTGGGGGCGTTAGAGCCCAAATGCCTGGCCTACCCAGGCTTTAGCTGGGGGTTTGGGGCTTAACGCCTGGGGTCCCTGGTCCGGTAAATTCCGAGTTTTGAAGGTTTTAAGTATTTTTCGGTTGGAATAGAAGTCTCCTACACCTTTAAGGTTTATCCCAAACATATAAATAGACCCAAAAACACAACTTTGAGAGGAGGATGCCATTTTTGGAGAGAATATACACACAAGATCATTGATGAAGCAAAGGATTATCAGTTTTCTTCATCTTATTCTAGTATTTTCCATTTATGCAAGACTTATGCAATTGTTTAATTCCAGTATGAGTGGCTACACACCCATTGTTCTGGGGTTGTGGTTTAGCCATGAATATTGTTATTCGACATTAATTAACATTGATTATAGTTCGCTCAGTATTAGGTTGTTTCTTCAATTCTGCGTTTAATTGCTTAATTGTTTGGCCAGCAATTTGGTTCTATATACTATCTATGTTATGCTTGGGAAAGCCGTATATAGATTAGAGAAGAATTGAAGAGAGCGCGATCTTAACCCTTCAGGGGAGCGGATTTGTGGTTAGGATAGGAATATACCTAGTCACCGTGCTTAATTAAACATCGTAATCTTAGTGCGTTCTAATAGATTAATTTCATAGGAATATAGGCGTTAATCTATTGAGAATAGGCGAGTAGTACTTCGGGAGAAGGCTATGAGAGCAATTATCGATTAATTAGCAACCATGAGTGAATTATATGAAAGGGAGAGTTAATTATAATGCAATACGAGTGGTGAATTGATCACAACCTAGAATGTTTGTCTCTATTGAATATACAACAATACTCTCGTTACTTGATAATTAGTTCATATAACCGTAGAATAAATTAGTTATATTCCTAGATTTTGTTTGGACTCGATTTAATATCAATTAGAGTGATTCAATAAGTAGTTTACGCAAGTCCCTGTGGGTTCGACATTCGATTTAACATTATATTACTTGCTACGACCACGTATACTTGCATGTGCGATTTGGACCGACAACCATCCCTGCTTAGCCTTACATTTAAAACATATTATTTTGACCGTAGTAAGTGTCACGTCGACCTCTCTTCACTAATTCTTCGAGATTATACTGGGTACATATTGTTTATGTACTCATGCTACGCTTTGTACTTAATTGTATAGGTTTTGAGGCGGGTGCATCTGGGTGTCAGTCCAGAGTTCGTCCCTGATATATACCTGGTCTAGACTCCACGGTGAGCTGCTCCTCTTGATGACCCTCAGCAGCACTATGGAGCCTTCTTTTGTTATTTCTGTCTATCCCTTTCCAGACAGTAGGGCAGACTATTACTTCTTTTGTTTTACTCTACTAGTATGCCTGTAGACTTGTGACAGTAGTTCTTGGCCAACACATTAGTAGACATTATTTTTGGGATGTAAATATTAAATTATGACTTTTATGACTATTTCTTCTTAAGATTGTCTAGGTTATTCGTCTTTGCCCAATGTCTAAAATCTATACCAAGTAAGTCTAAGAGCTCTAGGTTCACGCAGGTCTCACAAGTTACGGGCAAACCCAATAGAGTCTTGCGGATCGGTACAAATATGTTTGTATTTATCTTCAGGAGGCTATAGGATGTTAGGAAACCTCTCTTTTTTCATCTTCTATTGTGCAGTTGATGGTATACTAAATCTCACTCTTTTATTCTCTCACAGATGGTGAAGACGCACGCAGCCGACGTTCCTGACCCGGGAGGGGCCGTTACCCCCATTATCCGAGGCCGTGGTAGAGGTCGGGGGAGGGCACTGACCCGAGGTAGGGGACGAGGGCATCCCAGAGCTGTTCCAGTTGCATCACCAGTGGATCCATCAGAGGATCCCATTACTGAGGAGCAAGGCGAGGTGCCCCCAGCAGATCCTGCCCCATTGGACTTTATGATGGCGCCAGGATTCCAGGAGGTCATGGGCCGTATGATGCGGTTCATGGACACCATGACTCAGGCTGTTTTATTTCCAGCGGATCCGGCCATATCTCAGGCGGGAGGGAGGACACAAACCCCTACTTCCCAGGCTGCAGGACATGCATCATCAGTCTATCAGACCCTGGGTACACTGCCTGTGGGCGGGGTCCAGCCAGTAGCAGCAGCAGCACCTGAGCCCAGACCAGCTGCAGACGGTGATCCGCAAAAGTTATTAGACAGATGGACCAGACTGCACCCTCCTGTCTTCGGAGGTGAGCGTCATGAGGATGCCCAGGACTTTATTGATAGGTGCAGGGACAGACTGGACAACATGAGGATACTGGAGTCCCATGGAGTCTGACTTCACTACTTTTTAGCTAGAGGGCAGGGCCCACAGATGGTGGCAGTCCTACATTCTTGGTAGACCGACAGATTCTCCTCCCCTTATTTGGGAGCAGTTCGCTTAGTTATTCCTGGACAGATGCATTCCACCCTCTGAGAGGGAAGAGATGCGATATCAGTTTGAGCAGCTGGAGCAGGGTCAGGTGTCAGTGACCGACTACGAGGCTAGGTTTTCTGAGTTGTCTCGTCATGCACTCATGATACTCCCTACTGATGTAGAGAGAGTGTGGAGATTTGTAGCCGGGTTACACTCAGGTATTAGGGCTAACATGGCTCAAGAGGTGGAGATGGGGACTCCCTATCAGCTTGTGGTAGAGATTGCTCGTAGGATGGAGGGTTATCGGTCGAGGAGCAGAGAGTAGGGGCAGCATGATAAGAGAGCTAGTTTTTTTGGAGATTTCAGAGGTGCTCCAGCCAGGGGCAAAGGTCAGTTTGGTAGGGGCCAGCCTAGTAGGCCCCCATATTCAGCACCCCCACCACCTCCTCGAGGTGCTCCGACGAGGCCTTATTTCAGCGCTATGCCGGAGAGTTCTTACCGTCCACCAGTCGTTTAGGGTTCTTTCAGTGGGTATTCTGGTCATTAGGGGTCTTTCAGTCCTTATTTCAGTGCCATGCCAGAGAGTTCATACCGTCCTTCGCCTATTCATAGTTCTTCACGGCAGTAGGCCATGGTGCTGAGAGGTTGTTATGAGTGCAGGGATCCAGGCCGTATTAAGAGGACTTGTCCCAGACTTTGGGGCAAGGCCGTGTAGTAGAGTCATCAGCTTATGGTTCCAGCACCAGCAGTTCAGCCACCTAGAGGTGGAGGACAGGCTGGTAGAGGTCGTCCTAGAGGTGGAGGCCATGCAGGGGGAGCCTAGTCAGCTCCTATTCATTCCGGTGGAGGTCAGCCATCCTGCGCTCCAGCTAGATTCTATGCTTTCCCGGCCAGACCAGATGCAATAGCCTCAGATGCCGTGATCACATGTATTATTTTAGTATTTGGTAGGGATGCATCGGTATTATTTGATCCAGGGTCCACTTATTCTTATGTATCGGCCCTGTTTGCTCATTTGTTGGATATTCCTCGTGAGTCTTTGGGTACTCCCATTTATGTGTCCACTCCTGTTGGCGATTTTGTTGTTGTGGACTGAATATATCGGTCCTGTGTGGTTACATTATGTGGGTTCGAGACCAGAGCAGACCTCTTGTTGCTTGATATGACTGATTTTGAGGTCATCCTGGGCATGGATTGGCTATCTCCCTATCATGCCATTCTAGATTGCCATGCCAAGGCTGTTACTCTAGCCATGCCCGAGTTGCCGATATTGGAGTGGAGAGGTTCCTCAGTTAGTGCGACTAATCAGGTTATTTCTTTCCTGAAGGCTCGATGTATGGTCGATAAGGGTTGTTTGGATTATCTTGCTTGTGTGCGGGACACCACCGCCGAGTCCCCGACGATTGATTCAGTGCCGGTAGTTCGAGAGTTTGATGGTGTATTCCTTTCAGACCTTCCAGGCATGCCACCGGATCGTGACATTGATTTTTGCATTGACTTAGCTCCGGGCACCCAACCTATATCTATTCCCCTATACCATATGGCTCCAAAGGAATTGAAAGAACAACTTTAAGAGTTGTTGGCTAAGGGATTTACCAGACCGAGCGTATCGCCGTGGGACTATGTGGATGTGTATTGACTACTGCCAGTTGAACAAGGTCACCATCAAGAACAATTACTTGTTTCCGCGTATCAATAAGTTCTTTGACCAGTTGTAGGGTGCTCGGGTGTTTTCTAAGATTGAACTGATATCGGGGTACCATCAGTTGAAGATTCAGGACTCGGATGTCCCGAAGACTGCCTTTCGTACGAGGTATGGTCATTATGAGTTCCTAGTAATGTCCTTTGGCCTGACTAATGCTCCAACGACATTTATGGATTTGATGAACATGGTGTTTAGGCCTTATATTTATTCTTTTGTCATCGTCTTCATTGATGACATTTTGATTTACTCACGTAGCCTGGGAGAGCACGAGCAGCATTTGAGAGTTGTGCTCCAAACCTTGAGAGGACAAAAGTTGTACGCTGAAGTTCTCCAAGTGTGAGTTTTGGTTGGATTCTGTGGAATTCTTGGGACATGTGGTATCCGGAAAGGGTATCAAGGTGGATCCTAAGATTGAGGCAGTTCCGAGTTGGCCACGCCCTACTTCAGCTACAGAGATCAGGAGCTTCTTGGGTCTGGCAGGTTATTATCGCTGATTTGTGGATAGTTTTTCATCCATTACAGCCCCTCTGAATAGATTGAACTAGAAGAATGCCCCATTTCGATGGTCTGACGAGTGTGAGGTGAGCTTTCAGAAGCTCAAGACAGCATTGACCTCAACACTAGTTCTAGTGTTGCCTTCCTGCTCGAGGATGTATACAGTTTATTGCGACGCTTCACGCGATGGTTTAGGATGTATGTTGATGCAGGAGGGGCAAGTTATTGCATATGATTCACGTCAGCTGACGGTTCATGGGAAAAATTACCCTGTGCACGACTTGGAGTTGGCGGCGATTGATCATGCTCTTAAGATTTGGATGCACTACTTGTATGGGGTTCCTTGTGAGGTTTATATGGACCACCGCAGCTTACAACACTTGTTCAAGCAGAGGGATCTTAATTTGTGGCAGCGTAGGTGGCTTGAGTTGCTGAAGGATTATGACATCAGCATTTTTTATCATCCGAGCAAGGCAAACGTAGTTGCAGATGCCTTAAGCAGGAATGTGGAGAGTACAAGTAGTTTGGATTTCATTTCAGCAGAGGAGAGACCTCTAGGTTTGGACATTCAGTCCTTGGCTAATCGCTTGGTGAGGTTGGAACTTTCAGAGCCCAGCCGAGTTCTTGCACGTGTGGTGGCTCAGTCTTCATTATTGGGGGAGATCAAGACTCGGCAGGATAATGATCCGCACTTGGTGGCTCTCTGGGAGACGGTGGTACAGGATGGTCCCAAGGAGGTTTCTATTGGCGAGGATGGTGTTCTGAGACATCAGGGTCGCTTATGTGTCCCCAAGGTTGATGGCCTCAGGGAGAGGATTCTAGAGGAGGCTCATAGTTCGCGGTATTCTATTCATCCTGGTACTACGAAGATGTATCGTGACTTGAGGCAACATTTCTGGTGGAGGCGGATGAAGAAAGACATAGTGGAGTATGTGGCCAGGTGTTTAAATTTCCAGTAGGTTAAGTATTAGCACCTAGAGGCTAGGAGGCCTACTTCAGCAGATGCTTATACCTGAGTGGAAATGGGAGCGTATCACTATGGACTTCATAGTTGGATTTCCTCAGACTTTGCGGAAGGTTGATGTGGTTTGGGTTATTGTGGACAGGTTGACCAAGTCGGCACATTTCATTCCTGTAGCTACAACTTATACTTTAGAGAGGTTAACCCAGATCTACATTCGGAAGATAGTTCGGTTGCACCGTGTGCCTGTGTCCATTATATTAGATCAAGGTCCTCAGTTCACCTCGCACTTCTGGAGAGCCGTACAAAGTGAGTTAGGAATCCGGGTGGAGCTCATCACAACATTCCACCCTCAGACCGATGGGCAGTCGGGGCGGACAATTCAGATATTAGAGGACATGCTCAGGGCATGTGTGATTGACTTTAGGGGGCAATGGGACCAGTTCTTGCCTTTGGCCGAGTTTGCTTATAATAACAGTTATCAGTCCAACATTGATATGGCTCAATTTGAGGCCCTGTATGGTCCACGATGTCATTCTCCCATCGGGTGTTTTGAGCCTGGCGAGGCTAAGCTATATGGCACCGATTTGGTGAAGGATGCTTTGGAGAAGGTGAAGTTGATTTAGGAGAGACTTCGCACACCATAATCCAGACATAAGGGTTACGCAAATCAGAAGGCGCGTGATGTATCATTTAAGAAGGGCGAGAAGGTTCTGTTGAAGGTCTCACCGATGAAGGGTATTATGAGGTTTGGGAAGAAGGGCAAGCTGAGCCCAAGGTTTATAGGCCCATGTGAGGTGTTGAGAAGAGTTGGGGAGGTTGCTTACAAGCTTGCTCTACCTCCCAGTTTATCAAGGATTCATCCGGTCTTTCATGTGTCCATGCTCCGGAGATACCATGCCGACATCTCTCACGTGGTTGATTTCAGCACCATTCAGCTAGATGATAGGTTGGGTTACGAGGAGGATCCAATTGGTATCATTGACAGGCAGGATCTCCAGTTGAGGTCCAAGAGGATTTCCGCTGTAAAGGTCCAGTGGAGGGGCCAACAAGTCGAGGAGGCGACTTGGGAGTCCGAGGAGGACATGCGGAGCAGATATCCACATATTCAGCACTCTAGGTATGATTCTAGACCCGTTCGAGGACGAACATTTGTTTAAGAGGTGGAGAATGTAACGACCCGATCGGTCATTTTGGGTTTCTAGGACCCCGTGCCCCTAAATTAGACTTCATGTAGTTGCTTTTACTGATTCATGACTTACGGGGAAGAGTAGTTCGAGGTTTGGAGGAATTTGGAGTGGTATAGGAACACTTAGTTCCTTAAGGTTGGCCTTAAAGGCCAAGTTTGACTTCGGTCAACGTTTTTGGTAAACGACCTCGGAATCGAGATTCGAAGATACCGGTAGGTTCGTATGATGATTTCGAACTTGGCCGTGTGTTCGGAATGGGGTTTGGATGACCCGGGAGCGTTTCAGCGCCAAATAGTGAAATAAGAATCTCCTTAAGTTCAAATTGAGGTTTGGAACGTGTTTTTGTGTTATCGAGGTCCAAACAGAATTCCGAGACCGGGAATAGTTTTGTTATGTCATTTATGACTTGCTCGCAAAATTAGTTTGCGGATGTTGAGTACAAGGTGAAGATTAGCCAAGCTTCCTCCAACAATCCTGTCAAGGCAGTTTGGTGTCATTCCGAGTAGTATAGGTACGTTTCGGCGTGTTGTTAGTGAATTCAAGAACTTAATGTTCTTAAGTTTGATCCAATAGGTTTTGCGGTATGATTTTTAGATTTAGCATTATTTTGGATGTTCCGAAGGCTTGAGCGAGTCCGTATTATGATTTAGGACTTGTTGATATATTTGTACGGGGTCTCAGGTGGGACCGGATGCCATTCGGGCACACCCGAGGCAAAAACCAGCCTTAAAAGACTGCTGGTGCACCAGATCTTGTGCGAGACTGCTTCTGCAGTCCCAGCCTCACAGGTGCGACTCCAGGGGATTTTGCCCAGTTCCGCAGGTGCGGATCATTTTTCGCAGAAGCGGAGCTACAGGTGCGGTCTCTGCTCCGCAAATACGACCACTGACGCCCCTCCCTCTTTTTCGCAGATGCGAGACCGCAGGTGCGGTCCTCGAGCTGCAGGTGCGAAAAACCTGTAGGCAGTGAGGTCGTCTTAAATGCGAGACTTAGCCATTTTTGAACCACTTTTCATCATTTTGACGATTTGGAGAGCTGGTGAAGGAAGGATTGGACCTAAAAATTGTAAGGTAAGTAATTTCTACCATGAAGTGAGTTTAATACTTGAATTCTTGGGTAGATTAACACATTAAATTAGTAGAAATCATGGGATTAGAGTAAAACCTAGGATTTTGATAAAACAAAAATTTACCAAGAAATTTGTTATGAAATCATACAAAAACCATGTAATATTGATATGGAATCCGAGCATGTGGGCCCCGAGGTGTATTTTAGGATTTTCCAATTGGGGTTGAAATGACTATTTAAGTAGGAGAATTATGGACTTTTGAGCGTAGATTGACTTGTTAATGTGATGTTTGGCTAGCTTCGAGTTCTTGGGCGACTAATTTAGAGTTTCAGGCACATTCTTAACTCGGGAAGTAGGCTTGACACGAGGTAAGTCTCCTTTCTAACCTCGTAAGAGGGAATCGTCCCCATAGGTGAATATAAATAATTGCATGTCTTTATTTGTGGGGGATACGCACGCACGAAGTGACGAGAGTCCGTGCGTAGCTACTATTATGTTATGTCGGGGAGTTTAGGATTCACAAACATGCTTTATGTGCCGTAACTGTAATCTTAAATGTTAATTTAGGTTGCCTAATATCCTTGAATTATTAAGTGAACATCTAGTAGGTTACATTCTGAAATTTATATTATTGAAACCTTCTCTGTAAGTATATTTCTACTGAATTTCTTGATTTCCTATTAATTATGTGTATATATATGGGAACCCGCGTCGCATGTATGATTCGCGAGCGGGGTAGCCCTACTATTATGTCAACCGCGTCGCATGTTCGATTCGTGAGCAGTGTAATAGATGTATCTATGGTCCGAGCCGTTCGACCCTTCAGCAGTGCACATTTATTTTCGCGTTGTGTCACCCGTACGTTCACGGTATGTAATGTGTTTGTTAGATGTTGGGTATTCTGTGATTATGTATCTGTTATAATTGTAAAGGATATTTGATGTTCCTGTCTTCATTATTATTCATGATTTCCATCCCTGCTTAGCCTTACATTTAAAACATATTATTTTGACCCCTAGTAAGTGTCACGACGACCTCTCGTCACTACTTCTTCGAGATTAGACTGGATACTTACTGGGTACATATTATTTATGTACTCATGCTACAATCTGTACTTAATTGTACATGTTCTGAGGCGGGTGCATCTGTGGTCAGTCCGGAGTTCGTCCCTGATATATACCTGGTCTAGACTCCACGGTGAGATGCTCCTCTTGACGACCCTCAACAGCACTATGGAGCCTTCTTTTGTTATTTCTATATATTCCTTTTCAGACAGTAGGGCAGACTATTACTTCTTTTGTTTTACTCTACTAGTATGCTTGTAGACTTGTGACACTAGTTCCTGGCACACACATTAGTAGACATTAATTTTGGGATGTAAATATTAATTTATAACTTTATGACTATTTCTGCTTAAGATTGTCTAAGTCATTCGTCTTTGCCCAATGTCTAAAATATAAACCAAGTAAGTGTTGGAAATGTTTTCATAAATTTAAAAGAAACTCACCAGTAGATTGATGTTGGGTTGCCTGCCTACGGTGTTGGGCGCCATCGCGACCTGTGTTAGGATTCGGGTCGCGACACTTACAAAATATAAATTCTTCGCCTTGAGGATCTCCATAAGAGTAAGCAAAATCTAAGAAATATTGAATACCATCGATATATTCTTTGCTATACCTTGGTAAATCCATCCATTGGAACATTTGAATTCCTAAAATTTAAATTTATTAGATCTTCAAATATATAATTATTTAAGCATTGACTATAAAATAAATCCGAAACTTCAAGAGTGAATTTGCAAACTAATGCATTATAAACCAATAAGACTTTCTTACCTAGTCACGACACGTATGCTAAGCAAATCCAACTTCAAGTCCACCACATATCTACCTGAGCGTGACTAATCTTCTTAAGAAAAGGAGTAAAATTAATAGGGTCCACAGAAAAATGACAACAAGTAATAAAATTATAAACCAAGTATTTCATGAAGATAATATAATAATTTTACGCACAAAAAATTAAAAGGATAGCAGCAACGCTTGTAATGATCCTATAACTATAAGTTCAAACTCATGCACTGACTTTTCTAATCCTTTTAAATATACATAATGAAACATCTTTTCGACCCTTAAAAAATAAAAAATAAAAAATAACATGAATGTAGCTTGGTAAAGGACTTATGCCCAAGGTAAGAATATCTATACAGACACAACTGTCACTATCTTGTTGTATGAAGGATATTATGCATGAAACCAAGTGAACCAAAAAGCAATTTATCAGTTTTATAACCAACTCTACAAAATTAGATTTTCTATTTGCTTTACATCTAAGACTACAAGGAAAAGGTAGATGAATTTCATCTATCTTTTCCAGTTCCAATTGCCTCAAGCCATGAAACCACTTGATCAATCGAGGACCTTTTCAGCGGATCAAAGTCATAGTTTTCCTAAAATCACAAGGGATTATAAAATAATTCTGTTGGCTATTAAAATCTGAAAATTGTCAGGGACGGAGGTATTAATAAAAGGTTCTCACCTAGTCGTCCTTTCCTTTTCAATTAGTATAATCACCAGTCAGGGAGTCAACAAATTTTTTATTGGCAACAACATTATAAATTTAAAAATTTGAGTTTAATTCAATAATTGTTGGTATTTTTTACATGATATTAAAACTGTTATTTTTCATTTCTGTGATGACCCAAAAGGATCATCCCTTATATTCTATCTAATTCTGTGTTCCGAGATCGTGAAAACCTCCTTCTATCTCACCTCGATTGGCGTGCGCAGCCCGGGCGTGTAGTCGGTAAGCCTTTATGTGAAAAATTGATAAAAATAAAAATTTTGTATTGGAAATTTGAATATAGTTGACTTCAGTCAACGTTTTTGGTAAATGAATCCAGATCCGTGATTGACGATCCCGGAGGGTTCGTAGAAAAATATGGGACTTGGGCGTATGCCCGGAATCGAATTCCGAGGTCCCAAGTCCGAGAAATGAATTTTTAAAGAAAATTATTTTTTGAAAAATATAAAGGTTTTTGAAAATGAAATTGGAGGTGAAACCTGTGATATCGAGACCGTATTATGATTATGAAGTACGGTACAAGTTCGATATGATTTATATGTGTTATCTGTGAAATTTGGTAAGAAACGGACTTAGTTTGACGTGATTCGGACGTTAAATGCAAAACTTAATGTTTATAGAAGTTTGAAGAATTTTCATGGATTTTTAGTTTAATTCATCGTGTTAGTGTTGTTTTATGTGGTTTGAAACCTCGAGCGAGTCCGTGTTAGGTTATATGACTTGTGTGTGTAGTTGGACGGGGTCCCGGCAGGGCCTCGGGTACGTTTAGGATGCTCATCGGGTGTTTTTAGAACTTGGGAGACAGCTGAACCATTGCTGGTTCTAGTGTCTCGCACCTGCGATGGACCTTCCGCACGTGCGGACACGCAGGTGCGGCGAGGAGTTCGCAGGTGCGGAATTAGCCCAAACCCTCAATCCTCGCAGGTGCGGTTAGTTTTCCGCAGGTGCGTCCATTTGACCGCATGTGCGACCCCAGACTTTTTGGTGGGTTTTCGCACCTGCAATGATAGTTCCGTAGGTGCGGTCCCAAGGGCGCAGAACCGAGGGTTTATGTTATTTTCAGCATTTTCGAATTTGGGAGCTCGGGAGAGGCGATTTTTGGAGGCTTTTGCACCTAGGTAATTTGGGTAAGTGATTTCTATCCATTATAAAACAATTTCCATGTTTCCAATCTTAAATCCAACCTTTAACTTCGAAAATTTTGGGTAGAAAATGGGGTAAACTTCATAGACCTAATTATTGAGTTTTGATTGGGTTTTTGACCTCCGATTTGAGAAATTTTCATATGTTTAGACTTGTGAGTGAATGGGTGTCCGTAAAATATAATTTTTTACATGAATCCGAGGCGTGGGCCCGGGGAACTTTTTGGGCAATTTTCCTAATTTCACGTTTAGCTTCGAATTTATTTATTAAACTAATTGCTTGTAGTATTATTTACACGATGCTATTGATTTGAGTAGATTTGGTCCATTGGGAGTCGGATACCCGTGGCAAGAACGTGATTTCAAGTTTGTTTCGAGCGGTTGAGGTAAGTATCTTGCCTAACCTTGTGTGGGGGAATTACCCCTTAGGATTTGAGTCTTCTATGTTGTTGTACTGGTTGTGGTGATGCACGAGGTTTCTGCCGTGCGCTTGTTGATATGGGGATTTGCACGAGGTTTCTGTCGAGCCGTGTTTACTACTGATATTGCACATGCGGCATGATAAGGCGGGATACGAGATTGAGTGTTGCGCATGTGGCGTGACAAGGTGGGAGCATGTTTATGCACGTGTGGAAAAACAAGGCGGGCATATACTTTAATATTACACACGTGGCGTGGCAAGGTGGGCTATGGCAGGGATTGTTTATGAAAATTTCTTGGCCTGGGGGCATTCCTTGTTGATATTGTGTACTGGAACACTTACCATGTGAGTTCATTCGTTTGGAAATTTATGAGATTAAAATGTACGTGTTGCCCCTTTTGTTTTCCTTATGTCTATTGGTTGTTGAAATCATGTTAGGACACCTGCACAAGCATATACGTAGTTAAGTACTACTAATGGATTCAGGATTCCTTGTGGTTGTCAAGTATAGATACTCTTGTTGTGCTCACCGTAAGGGTGGGAATGACCCAATTGGCACGATAGTCGTCCGTGCAGTTAGTACTCGAATGAGGGCGCAAGATGCCAAGTGTTAGGGTTCGGATATTGGGACCCGTAAATGATGATTTGTCCGAGGTTCGGAACCTCGTGGAGACGACTATGAATTTGATGTAGAAGTTGTTGAGTCATTACGTGCTCGTGTTGCATATTTACATGCCAGATTGTCTGTGTTCTATTCAGTCTTTGTGTCACGTCATGGTTTCCGCTGATACTTATTGTTTTCCTTCTTTATTGAATTCACTATCTTGTTAGCTATATGGCGTAGCCTTTATGTGTATATTATTATTTCCTTGATTCCGATATTGATACTCGTTCAGTTTTTATTTGACCAGTGGGTGTCTTGACTAGTCCTCGTCACTACTTCATCGAGGTTAGTCTTGATACTTACTGGGCACCGTTGTGGTGTGCTCATACTACTCTTCTGCACATTTTTGTGCAGATTCCAGGTTTTTGCATAGCCGGGCGACTGATAGATAGTAGCGCGGTTTCTGTTGTGGAGACTCAAGGTAAAATCGTTTCAGCGTTCGTGGTTTCGGAGTCACCATCTTATCTTTTATTTGCACTGTTGCACTTATTTCTGAACAGTGGTATTTTTAGGAGTTTAGTGTAATTTCTTAAAATCTTATGACTTGTACTTTCGGGTTTTGGGAATATAAAATGTGTAAAGAATTATTTATTTCAGAAAAGTATTAGATTTTATTTATTATTGTTGTTATTCCTGAAAATTAGGCTTACCTAGTCCTTTAGACTAGGTGCCATCACGATACCCAAAGGAGGGAGATTTGGGTCGTGACAAGTTGGTATCAAAGCCCTAGGTTCATAGGTGCTACGAGTCATAAGCGAGTTTTGTAGAGTCTTGCGAATCGGTACGGAGACGTCTGTACTTATCTTCGAGAGGCTACAGAACTATTAGGATAACTTCACTTCCTTCTTCCCTATCGTGCAAGTTCATTGATCTTGAAGTTTGAAATTTATCATTCCATTCTCTCACAGATGGTGAGGGCGTGAGCTGTAGATTCTGAGGATGTTACTCCCGGAGCAGATTCCGCTAGGGGTAGAGGTAGAGGCAGAGGTCGACGAGGGGCACGTGCCGCAGCTAGAGCACCTGCCAGAGCAGCCGTTGAGGAGCCGCCGATAGTTCCAGTTGGGAGACCGGAGGCGCCTTTTGTTACACCCGGACTTCAGGATACCTTGGCACAGTTCTGGGATGTGATTGGTACCTTAACTCAGGCGGGATGGATTCCGAGTGCACCAGCTACTTCACAGGGCGGGGAAGGAGCTCAGACTCCCGTCGCCCATACTCCGGAGCAGCGAAATCAGGTTGGTCAGATTCCAGGTGTCATTGCAGCACAACCTGAGATTCCAGTTCCGCTTGTGGTTAGGGCAGCAACATCTGAGGAGGAACAACTTAGACTCAAGAGGTACAAGAAGTACCACCCTCCTACCTTCAGCGGATTGGCGACAAATAATTCCCAGGGTTTCCAGGAGGAGTGTCACCACATTCTTCATACTATGGGTATTGTGGAGACGAGCGGGGTTGTTTTTGTTACGTTCCAGCTCAGGAGAGCGGCTTATCAGTGGTGGCGGGCATATGAGTTGGGTAGCCCGGCCGAGTCAGCTTCACTTACATGGGGTCTGTTTTTAGAGATGTTCTTGAGTGAGTTTGTACCTCAGTCCCTCCGAGATGCATGGCGTGCGGAGTTTGAGCAGCTGTGCCACGACACTATGTCAGTATCATAGTATGCCGTCAGGTTCAGTGATTTGGCCAGGCATGCACCTATTTTGGTTACTACAGTTAGAGAGCGTGTTCGTAGATTCATCGAGGGCCTCAAGCGTGATATTCGTTTTAGCATGGCTCGAGAGTTAGAGTCGGATATTTCATTTCAGCAGGTGGTAGGGATTGCTCGCAGAGTTGAGGGCATGCTGGATCGTGAGAGAGACGACATGCGGGACTATGATAGAGATGTCAGACGAGGTCAGAAGAGAGAGGGCAGAGAGGTGAGGAGGCCTCGTGGGCCGGAGAGATTTACTGGTCCTTATTATGGAGGCAGGGTACGACACGGTAGAGGTTTTATGGGTCAGCCAGTTCAGTTTGCATTGCCGGCTTCGCATGGGGTTTTAGGTACTCATGGATCTCAGAGTACTCGGGTCGCACAGTTTCCACAACCACGCTAGCAGAGAGGTTATATTGAGTGTGGAGATTTCAACCACAGGATGAGAGATTGTCCCAGGCTCCAGGCAGATGTGTTACAGCAGGGCACCCAGGCTAGTAGAGAGCGCTCAAGAGGGGGAGGCCCGACCCGTTGATGTGTTTCATATAGTAGGTTGGAGGCCGTTGTGCCAGATGTTATGGTACAGGTATGTGTTTTTTTGTTACAGAGGGGCACCATTTGTATTTAATTATAGCTCTGCTGGTCGGGACGAGTTCCCTCACTGTTGTTTTGTTTATGAGTAAGTTTCATGCTTTGCACTCTACTTTTGTGTTTGCTCCTGTTGGGAGATTCTGTGAGTAGTAGCCCATGTCTATTGTTTGTCTCTATTCAGTATTGAGAGATATGAGACCAGTAGTAAATTCCTGTTGTCCAGTACGGTAAGTTTGATGTGATTCCTGAGTATTTTTATTTACGAGTTGTGATTTTGATACTCCATCGAGATGTGAGATCAGCTAGCATTATGATTTTTATCAGCTGAGATGAATTAGTGGAGGAATTTCAATTGGCATGATATATTTTCGGTATGTGATTTAGAGTTGACGGCAAGGTCCTCGTGATATTTGTGATCCGATATGTTTGGATAGGGCTGAGAACCGCAATGGAAATTTTATCAGGATGGTATCCTTATGATTTGTTCATGTGCTTTAGTTCCTTCCTTGTTATGTTGTTGTGTAAGTTAGCATTGATAGAGAGTCGTGCCTGTCGGTGTTGTTTGATAGTTTCCT
The DNA here is from genome assembly GCA_005239505.1 of Nicotiana paniculata. NCBI lineage: Eukaryota > Viridiplantae > Streptophyta > Magnoliopsida > Solanales > Solanaceae > Nicotiana > Nicotiana paniculata. Next base: position 6,482 of record ML323525.1, on the reverse strand, counting down.
TATGTGTTTCTCCTTTCATATTCAGTCATTTTTGTTTTAGTGCTCCTTGAGTTTTATCTTGCGAGGTGTGTGCCCGGTGGTGTTAGTTGTGGCTTGGTGATTTGGGTGTCAAGGTGAAGTCTTCGTGTTTCTTGCTTTATTATAAGTGTGGTGGAGGTTGGGAATATAACTCTATCGGATATGAGGCTAACTACCAATGCTGAGTTGATTTCGGGCAGACATTGCGACCCAAGTGTTATTATGAGCCTATGTGTGATGTGCCATATTGTGTGGTCGTGCATTATGGGTATAGTCATGAGTTAATGTTGCTGGTTGGGGCTAATGTCGGATGTGTATTTAGAATCGGGTATTTTGGAAATGAGTAGAAGGTCAGAAATTGAGGTATGAGGCTTATCGGTAGTAATAGAAAAGCTAAATTGTGGTTGTGGTGGTGTCGTCAGTCTTATGTAGACTGGGGTGACGTGGGTTCACCCGCGGGTGTGTGTTGGAAATGCGCAATCAGTTATTTGATGAGTTCAAAGTAACTCTTAGCATGTTCGAGGACAAACGTTTGTTTAAGAGGGGGAGATTGTGATGACCCAAAAAGGTCATTCCGTATATTCTATCTATTTATGTGTTCCGAGGTCGTGAAAAGCTCCTTCTATATGACCTCGATTTGCTTGCGCAGCCCGGGCGTGTGGCCGGTAAGCCTTTATGTGAAAAATTGATAAAAATGAAAATTTTGTATTAGAAATTTGAATAAAGTTGACTTCAGTCAATGTTTTTGGTAAACGGACCCGGACCAGTGATTGGACGGTCCCGGAGGGTCCGTAGAAAAATATGGGACTTGGGCGTATGGCCTGAATCGAATCCCGAGGTCCCAAGTCCGAGATATGAATTTTTAAAGAAAATTGTTTTCTGAAAAATATAAAGGTTTTTAAAAATGAAATTGGAGGCGAAACCTGTGCTATCAGGCCCGTATTATGATTTCGAAGCCCGGTACAGGTTCGATATGATTTATATGTGTTATATGTGAAATTTGGTAAGAAACGGACTTAGTTTGACGTGATTCGAACCTTAAATGCAAAACTTAATGTTTATAGAAGTTTGAAGAATTTTCATGGATTTTTATTTTAATTCATCGTGTTAGTGTTATTTTGTGTCGTTTGAAACCTCGAGCAAGTCCGTGTTAGGTTATATGACTTGTGTGTGTGGTTGGACGGGGTCCCGGCGGGGCCTCGGGTACGTTTAGGATGCTAATCAGGTGTTTTAGAACTTAGGAGACAGCTGAACCATTGCTAGTTCTGGTGTCTCGCACCTGCGATGGACCTTCCGCAGGTGCGGACACGCAGGTGCGGCGAGGAGTTCGCAGGTGCAGAATTAGCCCAAACCCCCAATCCTCGCAGGTGCAGTTAGTTTTCCGCAGGTGCGGCCCATTTGGCCGCAGGTGCGATCTCAGACTTTTTAGTGGGTTTTCGCACCTGCGATGATAGTTCCACAGGAGCGGTTCTAGGGGCACAGGTGCGGAATGGCTGAGCAGAAAAGGGGCAGAACCGAGGGTTTATGTTATTTTCAGCATTTTCAAATTGGGGAGCTCGGGAGAGGCGATTTTTGGAGGCTTTTGCACCTGGATAATTTTGGTAAGTGATTTCCATCCATTATAAAACAATTTCCATGTTTCCAATCTTAAATCCAACCTTTAATTTCGAAAATTTTGGGTATAAAATGGGGTAAACTTCATAGACCGAATTATTGAGTTTTGATTGGATTTTTGGCCTCTGATTTGAGAGATTTTCATATGTTTAGACTTGTGAGTGAATGGGTGTCCGAAAAATATAATTTTTACCCGAATCCGAGACGTGGGCCCGGGGAACTTTTTGGGCAATTTTCCTAATTTCACGTTTTAGCTTCGAATTTATTTGTTAAACTAGTTGCTTGTAGTATTATTTACACAATGCTATTGATTTGAGTAGATTTGGGCCATTGGGAGTTGGATACCCGTGGCAAGAACGTGATTTCAAGTTTGTTTTGAGCGGTTGAGGTAAGTTTCTTGCCTAACCTAGTGTGGGGGAATTACCCCTTAANGTCATGCTTTATCTTCTTAACTACGTATCTCAAATTTGCAATTATCTTCATCTCAACCTATAATTGTTTTGGTCTTAAATGAAGTTATGATTATTCTCTGTTGCTTATCCTTAAGTGGAAATTGTTGAATATTCTCGTAACTGCTCAACCTTAAAGGAAGTTTAGATATTCTATACCTTCGTGACTTGCGTTATAATAGAGTTATCGGATTTGTGTCGATTTCTTGTTGTTCACCCGTGTAATTAGATGCGGCTGTTACATGATATTTTCCTTCCTTATGGAGTGATTTCTTAATATTCCTAGCTCTCCTTATTATGTTTATTTCTCGTGAACTAGTTTTGTCTATCTTGTGATCTAAGGTTATTGAGTTGATGTATTAATTGTATTCCAAACTGTTGCCCGTGTTGTTGTTGTTGTTGTTGTTGTACAGGTTGTGGTGATGCACGAGGTTTCTGCTGTGCGGTTTTTGATATGGGGATTTGCACGAGATTTCTGTCGTGTCGTGTTTACTACTGATATTGCACATGCAGCGTGATAAGGTGGGATACGAGATTGAGTGTTACGCATGTGGCGTGACAAGGTGAGAACATGTTTATGCACGTGTGGCGCAACAAGGTGGGCATATACTTTAATATTGCACACATGGCGTGACAAGGTGGGCTATGGCAGAGACTGTTTGTGATAATTGTGTTGGCCTGGGGGAATTCCTTGTTTTTGATATTGTGTACTGGAACACTTACCGTGTGACTTCATTCGTGTGAAAATTTATGAGATGAAAATGTACGTGTTGCCCCTTTTGTTTTCCTTATGTCTATTGGTTGTTGAAATCATGTTAGGACACATGCACAAGCATACACATAGTTAGGTACTACTAATGGATTCATGACTCCTTGTGATTGTCAAGTATAGATACTCTTGTTGTGCTTACCGTAAGGGTGAGAATGAACTAATTGGCACGTGAGTCGTCCGTGCAGTTAGTAATCGAATGAGGGCGCAAGATTCCAAGTGTTAGGGTTCAGATATTGGGACCCGTAAATGATGATTTGTCCGAGGTTCGGAACCTCGTGGAGACGACTATGAATTTGATGTAGAAGTGGTTGAAGTTGTTGAGTCATTACGTGCTCGTGTTGCATATTTACATGCCGGATTGTCTGTGTTTTATTCAGTCTTTGTGTCACGTCATGGTTTCCGCTGATACTTACTATTTTCCTTCTTTATTGAATTCACTGTCTTGTTAGCTATATGGTGTAGCCTTTATGTGTATATTATTATTTCCTTGATTCCGATATTGATACTTGTTCAGTTTTTATTAGACCAGTGGGTATCTTGATTAGTCATCATCACTACTTCACCGAGGTTAGTCTTGATACTTACTGGGCACCGCTGTGGTGTGCTCATACTACTCTTCTGCACATTTTTGTGCAGATTCCAGGTTTTCGCATAGCCGGCCGAGTGAATGATAGTAACGCGGTTGCTGTTGTGGAGACTCAAGGTAAAACTGTTTCAGCGTTCGCGGTTTCGGAGTCACCATCTTATCTTTTGTTTGCACTGTTGCACTTATTTCTGAACAATGGTATTTTTAGGAGTTTAGTGTAAAGTCTTAAAATCTTATGACTTGTACTTCCGGATTTTGGGAATATAAAATGTGTAAAGAATTATTTATTTCAGAAAAGTATGAGATTCTATTTATTATTGTTGTTATTCCTGAAAATTAGGCTTACTTAGTCCTTAAGACTAGGTGCCATCACGATACCCAACGAATGGAGATTTGGATCGTGACAATTTCAAACAATAAAAAAATGCGTACATGATGTCACATCAAAATTAATCAGATTAATTTGTGATTTTAGCAAAACTATGAAATAGTGACATTTACAAGCTATAGTTAGCACCTCCAATAGTGGTTGTACAACTAAAATTAAGTCAAAATAACCACTTAATTCAAAAATAATTTCAATATATTTTGAAATCACAAACTCAAGCAAATAATGCCCTACTTGTGAAACTTTTCGGTATAATTAGGTTGAATACAAATATTAGTAAACGTATACATTGCAAAAACCGATTAAAGTTTCGACACCCAAAATCAAACAAAAATGTAACTTATTTTTCAACTCAAGAATAAAACTAAAAACTTTGATAGCCAAAAATTAAACAAAAACAATTACTTGTTTAAGCCCAATAGTCTGAAATTAAAAAAAAATAAAAATTTTGAGTACTAAATAAAGCCTATACAAAGATACGTAATATTGCAAAAAAGAATCACTTCCATCAGCCCCAAAATTCACTTCTATCGGCCCCAAAAAAGATTCAAGTATAAGAAGGAACATCAATCAAAGATACCAAAAATCAAATAGAAAAGATTACTCCTTTTCAACCCAAGAATTTGAAATTAGTAAAAAAAACACTAAAACTTACACCCAGAAATTAAACAAAATAAAATTACTTCTTTTCAGCCCAAGAATCTGAAATTAGAAAAAAGTTAAAAATATTGAGTATAAAATGAAAACTATACCAACATACCCAGATATATACATAATTGAAGATAATTTTTTCATCAGAAATAAAAAAAAAAAAAACGGAAAAACTTTGATGAAAAGAAATACTAACCAGTAGAGAAAGGATGGAGATTTGCTATAGTGAGATTAATCTGGAATGAGCAGCAATCACAATCCAACAACGGCGAAAATAAAAGCAACAAAGTTAGGTTAAGGAAAAAAGAATATTAAACCTTCTGGGAGGAGCTTATGTTTTAATTTCTTTACCTTTTGAATATTGGGTGGGGAGGTGGGAGGAGCTTATGTTTTAATTTCTTTGCCTTTTGAGTATTATGTGGGGAGGAGGGAAATATTTTCATTAACTGTATATTTGGGGGAAATTTTAAGAGAAATTTTTTATAACAAATTTTTAGGTTACGCTTATAAAGTATTACATTTGGTATTAGAATATAACAACTCTTCAAAAACGTTGCATTATAATTAATAAACGTTGCAAATAATTTATAAATTGGCAACACTTAAGAAGTGTTGTCTTTATATTATAAGAGCACGCTTTTTGAGTGTGGCCTTAAAAAACGTGGCCAAAAACTCTAGTTAAATACCACGCTTTATAAGCGCATCTATAGCTATTTTTAGAAATACTTTTCGGGTGTTGTCTATAATTAGTGTGGCTATAGGCCAAAAATACTGTAGTGTATCTTGGCTTATCTTCTCCCTTAGCAATCTATCCTTCCTAAGTAGCTTTTTGTGCATGGCAAGCCAGGTAGTGAAGCAATGCTTAGGCACGTTCATCCTACACCATACTCCTCGATATCATGATATTTCTTCTACATCTCCCTTGCTCCATTGGTATCCACTCCTCACTTAGTATTTGCCATCTTGTTTCAACCATCTATTATTTATAAAACCTCCAGCAAACTTGTCTACGATGGAGCATATTTTCTTCCGGTACCAACAACTATCTGTTGGGGGGAAGGGGAAGTATTGCCACCATGATTGATCCTTTATATACAAATGATTGACCCATTTAACCCACAAATTATCTTCCTTATTGGCTATGATTGTGAACAACTAATTTTTTACCACACCGAAAATTTTAGTGTAAATATTTTTTTTTTCTTACTCTTCATAGGTTTTATTAAGAAAATTAAAAATTACAAAAATATTCACAATTTAAGGATATAAGATTTGGTCATATGTTTAAATAGAAAGATATTTATATATATATAAATTTTGTTTCTTCCAATTTAAATGTAAGTTATAATAGTATTTTTCTTAGTATAATTTAAACTATAGTGTAAATATTATATTTTTCTTANATATATATATATATATATATATATATATATATATATATTGATAATAATAATAATAATAATAAAAACCACTTTTTCCACTTCCCCATTTCACTCATACCTCACCCCCACAAATCCTAACTAACCACCCATGGTCCTCACGTCTGAATTCAAAACACACACACCTACACCCCATAAAACTCTCCTCCTTCTTCTTCTTAAAGAGCACAGACCTTTCACACACAAAAAAAGAAGAAAACGTCAATACCCTACCCCATTCCAGCCGCCTTTCCAAACGATCCCTTCTCCAAAACAACAGCCAACAACTCCAGCCGTCTCCCTTCACCAACCAGTCGACCACCGGCGAAACTCTACCACGCCGGACAACCAACCGAACCAGAAGCAGCGGTCAGATTTCCCCCCATCACACCACCAGCTTGCCATCGGACATCCGCCACCCCAACTCCCTCCTCTCAAATCCAGTCTCGCCTACCCAAAACCAGACGTCGGCCAGCCTCTCACCAACTCCATCACAAACACTCATATCCCTTCAAAAACAACTCCTCTCACACACCCAAATCCTCCACCCCATTTCTGCCGCCAGCGATTCAACCTAAGCTCGCCG
>MDKI01034665.1:0-91615 GCA_005239505.1 Nicotiana paniculata | reverse complement strand
GGTAAATCATTAAGGCTTTTTGATGAGTCAATAAAGCTTAAAGTTTTTTAATGATTTGCTAAGGTTGGAAGGATATAACCGGATAGTGTATCTTTAGGATTACACATTTAGAAATCACCTATGTGAGTGTGAAGTGTAAGCCGCTTCAAGGGGAATGAAAGTAAAGGCCCATTCTCTAAGCACTCATGAAACCAGGTGGTGTTCATGGATGAAACGAACACAACCGTGAGAACCATAGATGGTTAAGGATTGATTGTGTGACTTATGTTGTCTAGGTATACAACAAATCTCGACGACTTAAAGATATCAAATCTACCGATTGACCGAGTATATCCGATATAAGTTCACTATGGAAAGTTTAAAGGGAAACCTACTTATCCAGATGCAATTAATTCTTGCATGTAAAACACACACACGTCCGTGCATTCTTTTATTTTATAGCCGTTCCCCATTCATGTGGGGGATTATTGGTCTTTAAGCTTAGTATAGCTTAATTTTAATCTTAGTGTAGCTTAAAGAGAGCGAATGGAAAATGGTAGGAAAAGAAAAGGAGGGAAGTGAAATTTTGAATTAGTGCACTTTGTCCCTCATTGGAAGAAGGAAAGAAAATCTATGTGTATATATAGAGAAGCTCTTCTTCTAGCTCTTAAAGAGTTGAGAAGAAGGCAAGCCTCGCACCGTCGTCGTCGTCGTCGTCGCTCGCTCGGCTTCGGCTTCGGCTTTGGTCAATGATTGATTGATTAATCTTTTTAGACAAAGGTCCGGTCCGTTTTTCTTTCCCGGATTATTTTAAATCCGTTTGAATCTCAGAATCTTTACTTACTAAATTTTCTGATCTTCTTCTTCTTCTTCTGGACAAAAATATTCCAGTGTGTTTTATGGCCATCAAGTGGTTCGCCGATCACTGGAGTTTTTGGTACCGATATGCTGGTGAGTTAAATCGTTCTATCTTGGGAGGATATATTCCAAAACCTCGGGTGCTTGAAGGGAATAATTTTCTTAAGGACACACTGTGTATTCAGTGGGCTTGATTTATTCTTCTGTTTTTTATTTTTCTTTAGAAGAGAAGCTGAGGACGCCTGAACTAGCACGCCTGCGCTATTGGTCGCGTTAGTCAGGTTTCTTACTATCCTAGGTAAATCCCACTAGCGCCCGCGCTAAGCCTGCGCTAGTGAGGTTTCTCACTGTTTCTGTATTTTCAGAAAATTTATTGTTTTATTTTACAGCAGTACAGATTACTAACAAACAATCTATCCAAAGTCCTCAAAATATCATTTTTTTCATGTATATATACCAAGTAGAGTCAGGCCCACACAATTATACCTTATCCTACGCGAGAAAGGACTGTTTTCTGGCAGCCCGTCCGCGGCCGTGGATTCAACCCCGGACCCGGGCGCGGTTTTTGGTCAGTGTTCTATTTTGTGTATTTTGCATCCTGTTGCGCTTGAAATTTGGAAAAATATAAAACATGAAAGTTGTAGCTCTTTGAGTTATATTTCCAACCTAATATTGTTAATCCCAAATGGAGTTTTGAGAGAAAAGTTATATGCCTTTTACTAGACAGTGCATAATATGCCTACTCGATTCTTCTTTCGTTCTTAACTATCAAATTTTGATCGCCGAACACGATCCCGACTTAATTCATTGGGATTTTACTCAGACTTCAAAGCTCCAAATCACTTGAATTCATTCCATAACATCTACATAACTCGGAATCACTCCTACAAGGCATAAAACACACAATTAGTGCAAACCACTAGTGTTAAAGTTCAAACTCAATTGAAGTGCAGAAAATTAGAGTGTAATAAGCGACTAGAATACGTAATTATAGCCTATCATCAACGCCCCACACTTAAACCCTTGTTCGTCCTCAAGCAATCAAACTAAACTTTATATAGACACGACATTTTTAAACAATTCTCCTAACTCATCACACCAAAAATACTCAAAATAGACAAAACACAAAAGCGTAACATCTTCACCTCAAGATTTGACTCACAAGTACCACCTATTATTCACAACTCACCCACTTATTCTAACATAGAGGTCAAGAATTACCTTTATGATCAAGTTTCCTCACACAACAAAGAGAGAAGTTCCACAATATAAAATTTAAGAACACTTAGGAACTCAAGATTGAAAGAATTCACTCACTCTCATAAATAACATTCATGCCACAAAAGGTTCACCATAGGCTTGACCGTAGTGTACTACTCTACTAATCGAGCTCATTCAGTCTAGGATCAAGTAGGACTTTATTTAGTTGTAATGTAGGTTGCGGGATGGGTAGGATGCATTTAAATATAAGAGTGACTACACCTCCCTAAGCACTTTAATACATATACTTTAATATTCAAACCCCATACTTATTTCAAATCAAACTCCACCTTCACATCAATGTATATTACCCTATACTTCTTTAAGAACAATTACATCAAGAGTCACCACTTATCAAGGGATATTTTTTTTCACAACAATACAACTATCTTTTTCTTTTCTTTGTTTTTTTTAATTCAAGTGTCTCTTACTTTTTCAAAACAGTGCACATTTCTCCTTATTTCATTAGTTCCACTCAAAAGCCAAACCAACCACCCCACACTTTAACTTTTACACAGTTCATAACAATTCAAGTGCTCATGAGAGGATAGAAGGTTCAAATAGATGGTTAATTCAAATAAATGTGTAAGGTTTGTAATGTGGTTGCCAAAGAAACAAGATTACAGGCTCAAAGGGGTTAACTACGATACGTAACAATTAGGCGGATAAAATATATATATATATATATATATATATATATATATATATATATATATATATATATGTATGTATATATATATATGTATGTATATATATATATGTATGTATATATATATATATGTATATATATGGCTCAACAAAGAAACGCCTATATCACTTCCAATACTGAACAAAACTACTATTTCGCTTTGCAAATACATGAGGCAAGTTCTAGACATAAAATGTAATGTACAGAATAACACACAAACCTCACACGCACATGGCACATAACTCACTCAGGATTGGTTTCATCAAGACACTCTAGTCAAAGCAGTTAAGCTTATACAATTTAAGGTACTTATACAAGAGTCAAAAAAAAGCCTAAGCGTCACAACCTAAGTACTCACTATTCTCAAGGCATAACAAAGCCAAGAGATATTGCTTCAATTCAAAACACAACACAATGGCTCCTATTCCTAAAAAAATAAAACTAGCTACACCCGGTTCAAACATAACCCTTGAAAAAGAACCGCGGCACAAAGAAAAACCAAGGGGTAATTGCTACACTACCTAACCAAAAGAAAATCTTTTTTTTTGTCTTTTTCCTTTCGACTTAAATCCCTCAAGAAAATTGTCTAATATATCCATCGTCGGAAAAAGTCCAATCTTTTACTATTTTAGTAAAAAAAATATTCAATTAAACTAACACAACTAACATAGCATGGAAAGTCACCTAAACAATCTCCTCACCCACACTTAAAATTGTATATTGTCCCCAATACATACAATAACTAATAAGAGGGTAAAGACTCCCTGGTAAGCCAAAGTCCGAAGCACTAGCAGATCATGGGGTACTCAAAATTCTCTCAGGCCTGGTCCTTCGTACAGGTACCTCACACTTAGTTCCAACCATCTGGTTTGCTGTTGCATCCTTCCAATGGCTTTGCGTTCCATGCTCCTAAAAATTTAAAATCGACACTACAAAAATAATACCATTATAAAAATAAATAAAAAAATAATAAACGAAAGCAGTAAAGCTGGGTTGCCTCCCAATAGGCGCTTGATTTAACGTCGTGGCACGACGCGAATCACTTTTTGCCTCCACTGTGAGCTTATGAATTGAACCCCCAATTTGGCTTCAAGTGTCAGTTATGCTCCAGGGGTGGTGGAACAAATCTAATTGGCCCAAGCAATCATTGTACTATTTTACACTTCTTGGCCTTTAGATGAGGTATGTAGTCCTGTCTTTCTGGCAAGAAAAATTCTAGAATGTAGGGACCTATTCCTCATTCCTTGACTCCTCAATCGGCTCAGATGACTCTATTTCCATATTATCATCCAAGCTCAATGTGGAAAAATGTTTGGAGTGAGGACCAATGCGCTCAAACACATGAACTTCAGGACTTTCAACATCCTCAACATCAATGATACTAGAGTCAACAAAATTTATATCCTCAAAGTCATTGGCTGACTCTAGTCTCACTTCTTCAACATCGACATCCTCAAATTGTAGTTGGCTAGGTTGTTGATGTTCTACTCTGACCTCCTCAATTAGCACCTCAAATTCACGCTCTTCTTGGCTCCTATACTCAAAATTGGCTTGCTAAGCATTAAAAGCTTCAACCACTTGACTCACTTGAGCCTCCAAATTGCGAATAGTTGCTTCTTGCCTTTGTACCCGCAGTTGTATCTCGTCATAATTTTCCACAAGGCACTTTAGTATATCCTCGATCTTTTTCAGGTCATCATCCTTGGGTTTTTTGTTCCTATTAACTTCACAAGAAAAATAAAGAACCATCAAAGTAAGGGGATGGGGGAAGATAAGAAATATAAGCACAACCATGAAAGTGACCATCTTGACCACCACACATATTCCACACATTCCACACATAAGATTGAGTTGGTGCACATAACTCGCTCTCGAAAATATTTTGATAATTTTGCCATGGGTGGTTTTCTTCACCATATGCATAAAGAGAATTAAAAGTAGAATTACTAACATCAAAATTCTCATAATTCAAAGATGTCATGTTTTTTTTAAATCAACAAGTGAAACAAAAAAAAAATACAAAAAATAACAATAAAGTTTAAACTTGAAACCTAGCAATATGTACACCTACAACTACATCGTTAGTTCCCCGGCAAAGGCGCCAAAATTTGATGACCCCCAACTATGCCTTATAAAAAGGACAAAGCGGTCGTTGCAAATATAATCTGGTTTACAAGTCCGGAGTCGAATCCGACAGAGAACTAAGGCTTAGCTACAGTTATTCACTATCACCAAGAATACAAGCTTGAACAATTCCTAACTTATAGATTTTAAGATTCTTGTGTTTAACTAACTAACTAGCAAATTAAAATAGTAAATTAACACTAAAGATACTACGGGTTGGAGAAAAGATTAAGGAGGACTAGAGTTATGATTTCCCTAATTGTTGGAATTCTTCCTGCTACATCTTCTATAATTTCGCCTAAGTATTCTCTATCGATCATGAGCACTCTGCCTGTTGTAATTCTCTCTCGAGTAACTACCACAATTTACTAGACATATTCTCCCGAATTACGCTAGCTGGCATTGAGTACCGCTCACTTAGATCGCACACAAGGTTCCGTTATCCCTAATCTCACCTTTAAACCCTTTGTTATTGATCCCTCATATACGTCAGGAGTAATGTTGTTCAACAACGACCTAAATATGCACTCTCTCCCGAGTAATACATACTAAATAGGTACAGCTAATTGAGGACCCTTCAATTAACTACAACAAGCATGTAGTTGAACAAATAGAAATAAAACTTTGTCAAATCTATATTAACATAATAAGAATTCCATCCTTCAATAGGTTCCACCAAAACCCTAGATAATAAATTAGTTATTCATAATAGTATGTAAAACTACAATACTAAAAGTCATAACCAACAATGAAAAATAGGAAGAGGAAGGAAAAACTCGTAGAAGAATTCCCCGCCTTGCTTCTATTGTGTCTCTGCCTCCTTACGTCGAATATGTGTGAAAAATCTGTCTGAAGTCCTCAAAATACCGTTTTTCCATGTATATATACCAAGTAGGGTCGGGCCCAAATAATTATACCTTCTCCTACGCAAAAAAGGACTGTTTCCTGGCAGCCCGCCCGCGGCCGCGGATTCAACCGTGGACCGGGGCACGGTTTTTGGGCAGCGTTCTGTTTCAAACATTTTTCACCCTGTTCCGCTTGGAATTTAGAAAAACGTAAAATATGAAAGTTGTATCCCTTTGAGTTATATTTCCAATTATAGATTGTGGAGCCCAAATGGAGTTCTGAATGAAAAGTTATGTGCATTTTACTAGACATTGCACAATATGCTTACTCGATTCCTCTTTCGTTATTAACTATCAAATTTTGATACCCGAACACGATCCCGACTTAATTCCTTGGGCTTTTACTCAGACTTCAAAGCTCCAAATCACATGAATTCATTCCATAACATCTACATAACTCGAAATCACTCCTACAAGGCATAAAACACACAATTAATGCAAAATACTAGCGGTTAAAGTTCAAACTCAATTAAAGTGCATTAAATTGGAGTGTAATAGGCGACCATAATACGTAATTATAGCCTATCATCAGCATCAAACCGATAATCCGAGTCAAACAAAAAAATCCGATTGTGGTTTGGTATTGGAAAAGAAAACCGGGCCATAATTGGTTTGGTTTGGTTTTAACTAAAAAAAGTCAAAGTGAAACCAAACCAACCTGATAGTATATTTATACAATTTTTAAAAATATTTATACATATAAATATTTATTATAGTGTAAATTATAAATATTTCGTAAGTTTTTTCACAATTTTATCTTTTAACATATTCAAGTTTGGACTTAACATTCTTGAATGGTAAGTAAATTTTATAGCCCATAAATGTTGTAACTGAAACAAAGTTCAAATCAATATGAATGCTTACAAAAAAACTCAATTCAACGCTAGAAATGATGATAGTGTTGGATATCTATTTTTTAGTTTTACATTGGTTTATACTGAAAATACATAACTTAATTTATTTTTTTCCTTTAATGCTTAGTTATGTAATTAGTAGTATGTATTAGGTAGATTTATTTTAGCATGACATATATAGTATATTTAGATTATATTAATTTTTATTATAGCTTATTAATTAGCAATATTTGCTTTATGCAATTTTATTTTTGTTATTGAATATTTTAGTATAATGTTATGACTAATCTCATATTATTGTGTTATTTTCTTTGAAAATATAATATATAGTTGTATCTTAATATGACTAAAGAAATATTTAGAGTACAAGTTACATATTTGGTACTATAAGACTTTACCGAATAAAAAACCGAAAGAAACAGAAAAATCCAAGAAAATCGAAATTGAAAAACCTGACTTTGTTAGTTTGATTTGATTTATTAATTTAAAAACCCGATACCATTGATTTAGTTTGCTAATAAATAACCCGACTTATATACCCCTTTTTTGCTACTTCACTCGCAGCTTGTTTGGATAATTGTTACCTATTGTATTGTATTGTTATTTTCAACAAAAAGTGCTATTTTATGAAACACGGATTTGACGTGATAGCGTCGTTAGCTTACTTTTTTCTCTCATCCTACCCTTCCTTATTATTAAATAATCATATTTTATCCTTTACCCTACTCTTTTATATAATAATTTTACTTCATATCCTATTTTTTCTTAGTAATACTAAAAGTTTATTTTTCATATTGTTAGTGTTGTACATCATGAAACGACGGCAAACAATATAGTCTATCTAAACATTATATTCATAAAAAATTACAGTATAACACAATACGATACATTATGAAACTACATGTAACAACAATCCAAACAAACAGCTGAAATCACAAGCACTCACAAAACAAACCAATTAATTTGAAGATATAGCAAGTGCAATACTCGGAAGAAACTCTTGTAGTTTTAACCGAGGAAATACGAAAAGACAACCGGCACACCAGCAATTATTTTGTGACTCGAGGCATATTCCAACATCACAGTATAGCATTATTTAAACAAGATGAAATTTTTGATTCAATTTATCACTATCACTCCCTATTTGTAGTTAGGTAGTAAGACCAAATGACCTTGAATGAACTGGAGAAACAAAAAAAACTCAAAAAACTACCAAGCGATAATGCTGCACGAGTCGCATAAAAGGAACATCTTGTACATGTTAAAGCGGTACAGGAGGCTGTTTCTTTGATCTTATGCCAGACCGTGTGCTAGTTTTTGACATTCCCGATATCCTGCTTATTCACCAACAGAAGTATTACTGCCCTAGCATTTCTTGAGCTGAAAATCCAAAATAGTTATCAAAGAAGTTTGGTGGTTCAAATATGAAGCAAGAAATGACATCTCTGAGTGTAATAACACCAATGACTTCATCGTCTTCCCCAGCAGTCACGTAGATCCTGTGAACTAACTTGGATGCAAGAGTGTCTATCACATTACCAAGAGTTGACTCAAGCTTGCATGTTATTGGTTTAGAAACCTTTGTGGCATCATGAGTTGCCGAAGCAACTGTGTTCATGAAGCGCGTGACTGTCAGCTGCCTGCAATTCGGACGGGCAAAATTAAGTACTGATGCACATATTGAATTCAACTGTCATATATCAAAAAACGGTTTCTGATTTTCATGCATATGTTCAACTATGAGAAGGTCTCTAGAATTGAAACCCTATCTTGGAAGTTATCAACTATTCAGATCCCAGAGGAAGAAGCAAGTTATCTGTATTATACCTGAAATTGGAGAAGAGATCAGGTTTGAGTAACAAGAATCTGATGTCTCTTATGCTTACATTGCCAACTATCTTTGTCCCTTCCACAACTGGAAGACCTCCAATATTGTTCTCTCTCATTTTCTTGAATGCTTCCAAAATCAATTCATCGTTTTGAACGCAAATAACCTGAGTTTATGTGGAAAGACAGAGACTTGGCATCACCAAACTTCTGTAATATCAGAAGAATATCTAGAAGTGTCAGAAGCTACAAATTGCTGACCTCATCAGGGGACATGTAAGGGAGGCCAAGCTCTGATATAGGATGAGCAGAGATGCAGTCAAACCAATCCCTCCCTTTGCATCCTTCAAGACCCCGTATAACAGCCGATTGTGTTATGAAGTTCTTAAGGAATGGACTTCCTCTTTCAATCACCGGTACGTTCCGCATCCTATATTTTGATAGCAGCAGCAAAACACTCAACATAGAACTGTCTGTTGCTACTGGGACAAATGGTGCCCACCGATAGGATTTTATGATGGAGCTCACCTGCAAATAAAATTAGTGGACCTCATCATGTGTATTCATGTCAAATTCTCTGAAAACAGTTTAGTCTAGCTTCTGGTGTCCTCCAACTTGGTCATTTTATTTCATGTTTGAGAGTTTTTAAGACTAGCCGACAAATATCTTAGACACAAACACCATGAAAAGGTAAAGTCTCTCTTGATCAATCAAACCGCTAGGGTGACTTGGAAGAAGCATAAAGTTAAAGGCCTGCTTACCTTTGTCGACTTAAAGGGTTCTTCTTGAAGGATAACCTTGTAGAAATCCTCACCCAACTTATCAGCTGCAGTTGGAGCATCCTTTCCTGCTCCTCGATCTGCAGCCACTCCACCTACCACAGCTGCACCGACTGCAGCCACCGTTAGACCTGCAACTGCAGCAGGACCTGTTGCACCCAATGCCAGTGCTCCAAGAGCACCAACAGCACCTGCTCCAACTCCTGCCGCTGCTGCCGAACTTGCTGATAAGGCAGCTGCTGCTGTATCTGCGCCCTCCAGCACCCAAAGAACAATAGCTGAGTAATCTAGGATGCCTAAGTATATTTCTCGCCAATCCTTACTATTCTGAGCAGCTGGATTCCTCACAGGAGCTGATAGGATGTTGGATTCAGAAAGAATCTTGACAGCATCGCCTATGGAAGTGTCGGCATCTATTTCAATCACTGGAATGAGGTATAAGTTAGCCGTTTAGGATTCAGCACTGGACATCAAACTACTTAGTACAACAGTTTAAAAACTTATTTAATTTAGATACCTTTGCCTCCAGGGACTTGAGGGAAGGATGAAACTGGAATTTTCGCAAATGCATCAGTCAAAGTTTCCTGTAAATTACGGGGCAACTTCTTTCTGCTCTGGACCATCTCAAAGTAAGCATCATAATTTGCAAGTTTCGAAGCCTTTTCTGTTTTTGCTTGTGCCATTTACTTCAAAGAAGACGTGGCTGTAAGATTCTATTCCTGCTTAGCAGCAATACAACCATCAGATCAATAAATTTTAAACAAGATAGCCACTAGAATCTCCTACCAGATCAATAAGGAAACTTCACTGCTGCACTTAATTGAAGGATCTCGTGACTCATCCGAAACCTATTACAAATGTTTGTAACCCTGTAGCCCCATGTCCCGAACATGTTTGGACTCGTAAGTAGCTATTCCACTTCCTTAACAAGCTGATTTTCTGTACTAAAAGCTCACACTTGCTAATTAAGAGTAACTCGTAAGATTATTTTTTGGAAACTAATGTTAACACTAAAATTTTCTGCTAGGTACCACCATCTCTGAGAGAAGCATCATAGCATAAAACAGTTTGTTCCTTTAATTTATGGTTGTACTATACACGTCGGCGAATAGTCAGAGATTCTCTTTCGGAGTAGCTCCTGGTTCCCAACCATAATCAATTTGACTACTTAGAAATTGGACAGTTATTACAGTTTTATGCAGATTTCAATCCAGAATTTGTTGATGCATCGAGTATGGAATAGGTTTAGTACTAACGAAAACATTTGGAAAAAATTATGTTCTGATATTAGTTCTCATCCATTATTAAAAATATTTTTCAGCAAATCAGAAATAATAACTGCCTTATCACCTCTATTAAAACAATCTCAACTTTTATTTATAATACCTTTTATGCCTACCAATATTGCCAGTCTTTACGACTCGCCAGATCGCAACTATTCTACTCTCACCTACTTAAAATGCTTCCTATAAAATACTCCCATTAATCCCAACTCAGATAACAATTTTCTCTTCTGTGATGTTCTAAACCATCCACTAATAACAAATTTTGTACATCTTTTTCACAACTTTCAAAAATTCAAATTCTTTAATAATTCCAATCAACCCCTTAATATAATCACCTTTTTCTATTAAGCTAACTAGCCTAGACACCACGGGTATAAAAAAAAAAACACACACACACACACAAGATCATGTTATAAATTTAACCTTCTAATCAACTAAACACCATCACATAAAATGGGTAAAAAAAAAAAAAAAAAATCCTGTATACTATCAAACACAGATGACGGAACACACCAAAAGCCGATATTCCTCACATCCACAGCAAAGTGAAAGACAGAATAAAAAAAAAAACCCAAAGATCGAAGAGTTGGAGTAACAAGATTACCGTAATTATACATATACTGATGGAAAAGGACAAGTTGAAGCGCACATAGATGAACCCTAAGGTCCCTAACCATGGATATAAAAAAAATTACTACTTGTACTAAAGATATGTACCTGTGCGCCTCTGCAATAGTTTAGCATGAAAAATGGATGATCCAAGGGGAAGAATAAACAGAGAATTTCTGTATTAGGAGTGGGAATTGATGGGTGTCTTTGTTGGTGAGAAAGTTGGTTACCTTCTGGTTTCGGTGGCGCTGCCATGTGTTATAGTTGATACCCTCCACTTGTCACTTGATTTACTCAGCACTGAGTGAGTGAATGATAATTGATAACCTCCTCTACTCCTCTGCTTCTGCATACATTTTTGGTCTATCATAGAGATTACTTGCCTACGAACATCAACACCATAGGTGGATCTAGTTTTATTGGTTCGTCGATTTTAATTGAAGAAATAATTACAAGAAAATACACATGACTTTACATCGTAACACAAAGTGACTCATATTTTTAAAGTTTATACCTTTTAGTCCATATTGTACATATTTTGAAAGCACTAACAAATTCAAAATATATGTTCTTACAACCATTGCTTCTAAAAGCTATAGAATTAAATTTGTGTTCTTACAATATTGCTTTCGCTCACTTCTTCTCACGTCCTCGACATATGCTTCAAGGGGCTGTATATTTTCTGTTTCTCCTCTTGTGTCATTTGGTTGCAATGTAAGAAAATTAAAGAGTAGAAGTCTACCATTGAAGACCATTCAAAGCTTTGCTTTCGAAAATGGTTTTTTTATTTTGTTAGTTTTTTTGATTGGGTGTTGTTCCAATTGATTAAAAATATCAAAAGAAGTTCAAAATTTAAAGTTGAAGTGATTTGGAGTAGATTTGAACAAGATTTGAATTAAATTTCAGATAAGATGCAAAGAACAAGACGAAGTCAGTTTTTTGTGTAAGTATGTATAATCTTGTATAATAGTGTATATGAGTGTATAAATAAATTTATCCACTATTATACACTTTTATACACATTTGTACAAGCGTCTGTAGACGAACTTCTTCCACGATTTTCAGTTGCAATCTTGTTCAAAACCAGTCCAAATCTCTATGAAATGACTTCAAATTTTCTATACAACCTCCTTATACTATTTCTAAGAAGTCTAAATAACACTCACTCCAAATTTCTCTCAAAATCAAATTCGGAATTTAAACCCACATGTTTAAGCTTGTTAAAAATTTAATTTTCACCACCCAAATGGATTTTGTTTGTTGAACTAATATTTGAGTCACAATTACTGATTTGAATATTAACTTAAATGCTTGAGGAATCTTTTTTAAAAATTAAATAGTAATTTTAAGAACCTATTGAAGTTGGATGTTGAGTTTTGGCCTATTAATTTTAGGTTAGTTAATTGTAAATTGAAATATGAGCTATAAAATTGAAAAGCATGAATCTCAATTATTCTAATATAAAATTTTCCCTTAATTTAACTGCTTTGGCGTGACGTGAAGCTGTTTGAACCCATTTTTTGAATTCTCAAAGTTTTACATGCACTTTTGTTTTCTCCCGTCTTGTAAAAAGAAGTAATTTGAAAAATATGTCATTCCTTTGGGGCCATAAAGAATTGTGTTACGTAAAATGGAACATATAATGTCCTATTTACTTTCAATTTTTCTAGAAATACTTGTCATTTTAACAAATTAAAGAAGAATCAATTGTATTTTATAAAATAAAGATTGTAAAGTAAATAAATCAAAGATAAGTAGAGAGAGAGTGATATATTATTCAACTTTTAAACTGAAAACTCCTCTATTTATAGAAGAAAGAAAGCAACTGCGAGGTTTTTCTTCAGCTGCTTGTAAGCTGTCTGCATGAGCTGCTCGCAACCTGCCTGTTTAATAAGAAGCTGCTGCAAATTATTTCATTGAGTTGCTTGCAACCTGCCTACATCAGCTGCTTGTAGATAAACTTCAATAGAGTAAAATGGAGGAAGATTATCTACAGCGGAGTAATAAATGAACATCCACAAATAATAGTTTCATAACTCCCCTTGGATGTTCATTAAAGATAATATGCTTCATTAAAACCTTACTAGGAAAAACCCTGTGGAGAAAAATCCTAGTGAAGGAAAAAGAGTACACATATTTTATAATACGCATGTCTAGGTGCCTCATTAAAAACCTTATAAGGAAAACCCCGTGGGAAAAAAACCTTAGTAAGGGAAAAAGAGTGCACCGCTTATTTTACTCCCCCTGATGAAAACCTTGTTTCAAATACTTAAGACTCTGCATTCCAATCTTGTATACCATCTTCTCAAAAGTTGAAGTTGGCAAAGACTTAGTGAACAAATCTGTCAGATTGTCACTTGAACGGATTTGTTGCACATCAATGTCAGCATTTTTTTTTGAAGATCATGTGTGTAGAATAATTTTGGTGAAATGTGCTTCGTTCTATCTCCTTTTATAAATTCCCCCTTCAATTGGGCTATGCATGCAGCATTGTCTTCGTATAAAATTGTGGGCTTTTTTTCAAATTCCAAACCACATTTTTCTCGAATAAAACGAATTATTGATCTCAACCATACGCATTCCCTACTTGCTTCATGAATAGCTATTATCTCAGTATGATTTGAAGAAGTAGCAACAATAGATTGTTTTGTGAAGCGCCATAATATGACAATACTTCCATATGTAAATACATACCCGGTTTGAGATCGAGCTTTATGGGGATCAGATAAACAACCTGCATCTGCATAACCAACAAGATCTGCACTATTTTTGTTAGCATAAAACAAAACTCATATCAAGAGTTCCCTTTAAATATCGCAATATATGCTTAATCTCGTTCCAATGTCTCCGTGTAGGAGAAGAACTATATCTTGCTAGTAAATTAACAAAAGAAATGCTATGTCATGCCTTGTAGTATTAGCAAGATACATTAATGCACCAATTGCACTGAGATAGGATACTTCAGGACCAAGGAGTTCCTCATCCTCTTCTGGAAGTCGGAACATATCATTATTCACTTCAAGTGATCGACACCCACTGGTGTACTTAATGGGTGCGCTTTGTTCATGTAAAAGCGTTTAAGACCCTTTTTATATAGGCAGATTGATGGATAAAGATCTCGTCTGCTAAATATTCAATTTGCAGACCAAGACAAAAATTTAGTTTTCCAATATCTTTTATCTCAAATTCTTTCTTAAGATATTCAATCGCAGTTTGGAGATCTTCTGGAGTTCCAACAAGATTTATGTCATCAACATAAACAACAAGTATAACAAATTTTGATGAAATTTTCATTATAAAAATACATGGACAAGTAACATAAGTTACGTAACCTTCTTTTAGCAATTATTCACTAAGGCGATTATACCACATGCGCCCAGATTGCTTTAAACCGTACAAAGATCTTTGTAATCTGATCTAGTACATTCCTCGAGACTTTGAACAATACGCTTCATGCATTTTAAATCCTTCAGGGATCTTCATGTAGATTTAATCAAATAACTCATATAGTTTGTGACTTGTATCTAAATGGCATGACATCTTCAAGTGTCTGGACTGCTGGTTCGATCCTCATAATCTTTTACAATATTATGCACTATATTGCATCAAATATATCATCGACGATCATTTTGTATGGGTTCACAAGCGACATAACTTGTTGAGATCTCAACACTTTCTTTATTTTCAGGTACCTGAACTTCTTCTGGAGTTTCATGAATGTTATGTCGTAGGATCTTCTAGAGCTTATTTCCTCCTTATTATGATCATTTTGATCATTTGCTCCTATTCTTTTCAAGGATTTTTAACTTTGGAATCAATCGGTCTACTACGCTTCATGCGTGTAGTAAACTCAATCCTTCAGGGACTTTAATTTTAATAGGAGCATTTGCAGTTGAAATATGATATTTAATTTTGGATCAGCAAATGCTTATGGAATTTGACTTGAATTATCTTCTGAGTGAGGATCATACTAATGATAATTCGATTCATATAGAATATTTTTCAACTGTTTATTCCATCCCCCAAATGTTAGAAAAACTAACATATATCCCTAATATTCTTCGGGAAACATATCTTTGTGCATTGTGGTAGAGAATTTTAATCATATACCATACATCAAAAGATTGTAAAATTATTTGGTTTCTGATCCTAAACCAATTATGAGGGGAGCACTTATCATATATTGTTGGTGTTATGCATACAAGTGTTGTTGTATGCAATTTAGAAAATCTTAGACCAACACATGAAACGTTGTTCTCATAAGTAATAGTTTAGCCATTAATAGGAGGTGCTAAACCAGCTTAGATATAAACCAACATTATCAAGATGAACTATCTTGATTTCATAATCTAAAAATTATGCTCTTAATTGAGAAAAGCAATTTCAAATGCCAAACTGCAGGTTGATAATAAACACGTGTAACCATCTCATATATTCATCTATAAGTGGTGCACATGATAGGTGAATGGGCCCATATTCACCTTTTATATATTTCAGAATTCAGGGATTTTAGTCCCAACTTTAGCTGGTATAATCAATTTATTTTGAGAACAAGCAATACAAGAGAATTTTTGTAGAATCTTCTAGTTCTTCAGTATATGCTTATTTGAATTCTCAAATAGCTCATTTTAAAAATGGCAAATGATAACTTCATATGTATCATGGCATGTGCTATCTCTTAGTAAACTTCTGATTTACTATTGCATAAACTTTTTCATTAGTAAACTTCTGATTTACTGTGGCTATTTTTGTATTACCAAATTTCTGATTTACTGTAGCAACTTTTGCCTCAGTAAAACTTCTGGCTTACTGTGACTGTTTTTGCATTAGTAAACTTCTGGTTTACTGTGATACATGATATAATACAAATTGAAGAATAAGGCGGGTAACTTCTCACATACATATTATTACCCCCTATGATTGTGAAAACATGAAGATTTTCAATCTTCCAGTCATTTGTGTCTCAATATGATTGCCATTTGTATCAGTAAACTTCAGGTTTACAACAAAATATGTTTTGACCATAATCATATAATATGAATGACATAGTTGTATATAAACTCTTCTGGAGCCTTCATTTATTATCCACAATCTAATATTTATCAGACACTACTAGTGTCATGTGTCTTCTAGACAAACAATTAGCTCTTCAGGAGTTTTTGATATATTTTGTACTATCAAATATTTCCCAGACACTTCTGGTATCATGAGAGAAATCATAATCAAATGAACAATACAAAGACAATTCTAAATTTATAAGTGTAAGAAATTAAGAATTTCAGTAATTTTACCACCAACTTTGTGACAAATGTCTCCTTCAAGGAGAAACATCATTAACATCTGAATATTTTATATCCAAGTGGAAACCACATAGTCATTACATCCTTCAGGGAAAGATACATGAGTTGTTATTTCCTTCGGGGAACTCAAACTAACCATAATATGTTAATGTGGTTGTAGTAGAAAGCATTCTACAAGAATGCTTTTGCCTTAGAATGATACTTAATAAAATTATCCAAGATATTTTATGTACAACAGGTACGTGCGGCTATGATCTTTATGCCAAAAAATAATATCTATATCCTTTGTTATTCTACCTCTTCAGGAGGTGAGTTGTGATATTTCTTCATTCAATCCAGGGAATGAAAATGTGCTTCAAAAATAACTTTGAATAGCTCATTATTTTGTTTAAGTACAAAAAGACACAATTTCATAATATTTTCCTACTTCAGGAGAAAATTTCAATTGTTTTACTACTTCAGGAGCAAATTTAAAATACGAAATATTGAGTATACATTCTCTCAATCATATTATCTCTTCTGGAGGTGAATCGTAATATGTTTACATTAAAAGCACGTTCACATTTACAAGCTTTATTAATATTGTCACATTCACTTCAGGGGATGCATTAATATTATCAAAATTTCTCATCCTTCAGGGAATGGAACATAATTATCTGAACGTGCATTAACCATATTACATTGTGATGCTTCAAACCTCTTTTAAGATATTTGCTACTTCAGGAGCAAATTGAGGCATGTATGTAATATGGAGAATTTTTATCTAAATTATCTTCAATTGTAACCATAAAAAGCCTAAATTACTACTTCTAGTGGTCATGATACGTATATACCATTTCTTGTTTACCAAATTTAGTTACAATGAGATATACAAAGTATTTCCACTTCTGGTGGTCATACTCTGTTAGAATCAAGTGAACCATAAACTTAAGTCATAACAAGACTTCAGGAAATATGCCACTGCCGGTGATTATATATTTCTTGAAAACTCACATACTTAGCCATCAATAGAGATGAAAATAATAAATCATAGTCCCTTCTCGTAATAACTTTCTTCAGGAACAAATTTATGGCATGAACCGCTAAGTGAACCAATTATGCTCCTTAAGACCAAAAATCATATTGTTAGTAGCAAAAAAAAATAGGAATGTCTGATATGTAGGAAGTACTAACCTTTTGAGTAGAACTCTTAATTATGGCGATTGGATCTGATTTATATCCATAGACTTTTGCTAACTCAACTCAACAAGTAATTAGTGTTAAGCAATATATGAAAGTGAAAAAAGTAATGTCACAAGTCCTTTGCTATAAACCTACTTTAAGATAGCAAAGCAGCAAGGGAAAATAATTTGTCATTCATAAAGACAAAGTGATATAGGAAAACCTTTAAGCCAAACATGGAATCATTTTCATGCTTACTTTGCTAATATGGAAATAAAATACTGACGCCAAAGAAATATCAAGCGTTCAACCCACTGTAAAAAGGGTAGGAATCCATAATACAACAGTTTGATCTTACTTACAGTGAGAACCGATGCCTTTGGACGAGGATAATTATAGTAATACATATTTCAAAGTATGTGCTCAAGGCAGAGTCTCGTGCTGATAACGTGTTATAAAATAAAGACTGTAAAGTAAATAAACTGAAGACAAGTAGAGAGAGAGAGAGAGAGAGTGATATATTATTCAACTTTCAAACTGATGTACATAATCAATTGAAAACTCCTCTATTTATAGAAGAAAGGAAGCAGTTGCGAGGCTTTTCTTCAGCTGCTTGTAAGATGTCTACATGAGTTGCTTGCAACTTGCCTGTTTAATAAGAAGCTGCTGCAAATCATTTCATTGAGTTGCTTGCAACCTGCCTGCATCAGCTGCTTGTAGATAAACTTCAACAAAATACTAAATGGATAATCTTCTTCAGGAAGATTATCTACAACGGAGTAATAATGGACATCCACAAATAACAGTTTCATAACATTGCAAAATTAATTGTAATTTTTTTTTGGTAAACTGAATATTTATATATATAAATAAAATAGTTACATAACAGTTTGAGAGATTATGCTCTCGACAGTTTCATTGTAGTTTTTTTGTACTACATTAGGATTACAACTTATGACATTTCTTAGCAATACAATTCTTAGGATGTCCGTCCACGCCTTTTTTACAAACACCGGAGGAACTGGAAAAACATCTGTCCTTCCAAAAAAATTTCCCTTGCTCCTTCCTTCACGAGGAGGTCCGCTATCTGATTCTGTTCCCTGAATGTCCTAGTGTTGGATTTCCCAATTTCTCCATCAATGATCTGCATTCAAAAATAATGAAGTTATAGTTGAGGTTTCCCTCTTCTATCATCTTAATAATTTGTTCAAAATCGGTGCTAATTTCTAGAGGGATGAAATTTTGGTCAAGAGCTATTTTTAGTCCTTGTCAGGGCTTGTAGTTCAGACTCAACACTGGTGGTATGTGGGATACCCTTCATGTAGCCTAGCACCCAGTCACCGTTATTGTTCCTGAAAACACCCCCAAACCCTCCTTCTCTTGTTTTTGGACAAGCAATCACATCTGTGTTGAGTTTCTAGGAGCCACTTGGTGGTGGTTCCCATTTGATGTAGATTGCATTTGTGTTTTCCCTGTCACTATACTGGACGCAACATGGTAGTACTCTGTAGCTCTAGCAATGGCTTGGGCAACATGGTTGAAGTTTTTCTCAAAGACATTGTTGTTCCTAGTGAGCTAAATGCTTCAAAAATAGAAAGGCATCAGTGTTTTCCAGTTAATTGAATCATTGAAATGCATGTTCTTAACCTTATTCCATAATTGTTCGTTATAAAAGCAAGTAGGGGTGGCAAGTATGGTTTGTACACTCTTGTGCTAGTGTTAGCCAGAAGGTTTTAGCATTGATGCATTCAAAGAAAATGTGGTTAGTACCCTCCACTCCAGAGCTGCAAAAATATCATATCGGGCTTATATTTAAGCCAATGTTGTTTAGATACCAGTTGGTAGCCTGTTGTGCTGCAGAATCCATGTGAACATTTTATTTTATTTGGAACTTTTAGTTTCCAAATCCAACCAAAATGATCATTCTGGAAATTATTGAAGTCCAGTTCAGATCTAATAAGGTTGTAGGCTGACTTAGTGCTAAAAATCCCATTACCAGTGAGGTTGGATATAAGCTTATCTTCAGTATTGCTTATAGCAGGGACGAAGGTGGATTGGATAGCACTTGTAATGTCTATGGGAATAGGGTAATGAATGGCATTAAGGTTCCATTCCCTAATGGAAATTATGGAGTTGATTTTTAGGGCCAGGTCAGAGTTATGCCTAGGTCCATAAATGATAGAGTTAAGAGATTGCATATTGGGGATCCAGTTATCAGAAAGGAAGTTGATTCTATTCCCTTTATAAACAACCCATCTATATGATTTTATGCATACCTTCCATTCTTCTTGTATGCATTGTCAAGTCCTGGTCTTGGCTTTTTCCCTGCACTGCCTTCCACTACAGTGTTTTGATACAATCGCCATGCTAGGCTGGTGAGACTAGCTCTATTTTTCATCTGGGCTTGCTGCAAGCCAAGACCCCCCTCCACCCTCTCCCTCCATCCCCCATCCACCCCCATCCCCACCCCTGTTATTTGGCTTAGTGACAATATCTTATTTGATCAGGTTTTTTCTTCTTATTTTCTCATGTGGTGCCCCATATAAAATTCCTTTGAATTCTGTCCCACCAGGCTTGCTTTGCCAAGGCTGTATGGCCAGCCATGTTTAACAGCTTTGTCTTCCAGCCAGCCATGTTAGTGTTCATGTTATCAATGATGAATTAGAAGTCTCTATTTGTAGGCCTTTTATGGAAGATAGTGAATCCAAGGTACTTACCAAATTTATTGTTTTTCCTAATTCCTAACCTTGAGCTATAGTGGTTTGCCTAGTCCTCATTGCAGTTAGCAGAAAAGATAACCTTTAATTTTTGGAAGTTAACCTTATGGTCTGAAGTATCATTGAACCTGTCACGACCCAAGTCTCCCTTCGTAATACGTCGTGATGGAACCTAGTCTCTACGACTAGGTAAGCCTAACAAATTGCGGAATAAAGAAAATAGAGGTAAAAGTTAACAACTAAACTACAACAGATAATTAAATAACTGATAAGATGTCGCTCGACATGTACAATAACCAACACTCTATTATAAATAACATTTCCCAAAATCCGGTAGTCATAAGTCACAAGCTATAGAAGAAGAACTAAGTATCTCTATACACCAGAGTCTAAGAAGTTACGGAAAGGTAAATGACATAGGAGGGAATAGAGGGGGACTCCGAGGTCTGCGGACGCAGACAAATATACCTTGAAGTCTCCACAATCTCACCGCTCACTAATATCGAGGCTGACACCACAACATCACCCAGTAAGTGCCAAGTCTAACCTCGGTCGAGTAGTGACGAGGTCAGGTCTGGGCCCTACTAGGATATAATAATAAAACAGAAGATATAATAATATGAAGAAAGACAGAGAATTTAACAGAAAGAATTCACAGAGAAATAACAACATAACACAATGAGATAAATAGCAGGAGTGCTCTCGAGAAACCGTCTTGTAGTCCCAAAAGTAAATACTTAACAAGGAGCTCCCGAGATACCGTCTCGTAGTCTCAAAAGTAAATATGCAAGGAGATCCCCTGACGTACCGCCTCGTAGCCTCAAAAGTAAATTGTGTAGGGAGATCTCCGGAAGTAACGCCTCGTAGTCCCAAAAGTAAATATGCAGGGGGATCTCCGACTCCGAATGGTCCAAATCTAGCCAAAAATAATTACATACCATAAATACAACTATAATAGATTAATCTAATTAATGAAATCAAGACTTTAACAAGAATTTTGAAAATCGCCCCAAAAAATTGCCCCGGGTCCACGTCTCGGAATTGGGTAAAAGTCACAAAATACGAACACACATTCACCCACAAGTTCACTCGTATCAAAATTACTCAAATCCGACATCAAAATCTCAATCAAAACTCAAAAAGATGGTGAAGAACTTTTCCATTTTTCCCAATTTTCTCAACCCAAATCCGAAATTAAAGGATGGTTAACGATAGATTAGTGGAATATAACCAAAAATAAGTGAAGAATCATTACCCAATCGATGCATCTGAAAATCCCTCAAATTTTCGTCCAAATCCGAGCTCTCTATATCAAGTTATATTAAAAATGGCTAAACCCTCGATTTTGAAATCTTATATTCTGCCCAGTGATTCCTTCTTTGCGAACGCGGAAGAACCCTCGCATTTGGGAAGCACAAAATTGCTTCAACCCAAAATTCTTCCTCGCAAATGCGATGGCCTAATCGCGAATGTGAAGCTTACTCAGCTCAACCCTACGCGAACGCGGGACCATCATCGCGAACACATAGGCAAATTGCCTAAAGACTCAGTTGACCAACTATCTCTATGCGAACGCAGGACCCTCATCGAGAATGGGTAGACTTGTTACCTCAGAGCTTCGCAAAAGCGGTACCTTCATCGCGAACACGAAGCACAAATCCTCTCCTGTATCAAGTTCCTCTTCGCCAACGTGGAACTCCCCTCGCGAACACGAAGAAGGAAGCCAGCAACTGGAAACACCAGAAATTTTGCAACTTCAACAAGTCCAAATTGATATGTTAATCATCTGAAATCCACCCGAGACCCCCAGAACTTCAACCAAACATACCAACAAGTCCTATAACACCATACGAACTTATTCGAGCCCTCAAATCACGTCAAGAAAATGCTAAAAACATGAATTACCCTCCAATTCTAACTTAATGAACTTTGAAATTTTAAACTTCTACAACCGATGCCAAAACCTATCAAATCACGTCCGATTGACTTCAAATTTTGCACGCAAGTGATATTTGGACCTACTCAAACTTCCGGAATCAAAATCCGACCCCGATATCAAAAAGTCCTCTTTCGGTCAAACTTCTCAAAAATTCAACTTTCGTCATTTCAAGCTTAATTCAGTTACAGGCCTCCAAAACACAATCCGGACACGCTCCCAAGTCCAAAATCACCCAACAGTGCTAACGGAACCAACGAAACTCCATTCTGGAGTCGTCTTCGCATAGTTCTACTATGGTCAAAATCCTAGAACTTAAGCTTCTGTTTTAGGGACTAAGTGCCTTAAATCACTCTAAAACCACAAACAAAACCTCCCGACAAGTCACATAAGCAGAAAAAGATACGGGGAAAGCAGTAAATAGGGGATCGGGGCTAGTACTCTCAAAATGATCGGCTGGGTCGTTACATCTTCCCCCTCTTAAAACAAGCATTCGTCCTCGAAAGAGTATAGAGACATACCTGAAACGGTGAAAAGATGAGGATAACGGCTGCACATATCATGCTCGGTCTCCCAAGTCGCCTCCTCAATCGACGGACCCCTCCACTGAACCTTCAGTGAAGCAATATTCTTTGACCTTAGCTTTCGAACCTGCATGTCTAAAATAGCCACCGTCTCCTTAACATAAGATAAATCCTTGTCCGACTGGACTGAGCTGAAATCTAACACATGAGACGGATCATCGTGATACTTCTGGAGCGTAGAAACATGAAATACCGGATGGAATCCTTCTAGGGTGGGAGGCAAGGAAAGATCATAAGCAACCTCCCCAACACGTCGCAACACTTCGAATGGGCAAATAAACCTTGGGCTCAACTTTCCCTTCAATCCAAACCTCATAACACCCTTCATGGGTGATACCCGGAGCAGGACCCGCTCTCCAAGCATGAATGCAACATCTCGAACCTTCCGATCCACATAATTCTTCTGTATGGATTGGGCTATGCGAAGTCGATCCTGAATCACCTTAACCTTCTCCAGAGCATCCTGAACCAAGTCTGTATCCAATAGACTAGCCTTTCCTGGCTCAACCCAACCCACTGGATACCGACACCGCTTACCATATAGAGCCTCAACGGTGCCATCTGAATGCTCGACTGATAACTGTTTTTGTAGGCAAACTACGCAAGTGTCAAGAAATAATTCCAAGAACCTCCAAACTCCATCACACACGCACGAAGCATATCCTCTAGTATCTGAATAGTGCGCTCGGATTGTCCGTCCGTCTGAGGGTGAAATAGTATGCTCAACTCCACTCGAGTAACAGTCCTCCAGAACCTTGATGTAAACCGCGTACCCGGTCAGAAATGATAGATACCGGTACGCCATGAAGCCTGACGATCTCGCGGATATAAACTCGAGCCAGCTGCTCGGAAGAATAGATAGCCATCACATAAATGAAATGCGCTGACTTGGTCATCCTATCCACAATCACCCAAATAGAATCAAACTTCCGCTGAGTCCGTGGAATCCCAACATCGAAAACCATAGTGATCCTCTCCTATTTCCACTCCGGAATCTCTAAGTTCTGATCCACCTGGTCGTTGATGCTCATACAAAATTTACTGGATTTAGACACCGAGCTACATATTCCACTATGTCCTTCTTCATTCTCCTCCACCAGTAATGCTGCCTCAAGTCCTGATACATCTTCGCAACACCCGGATGAATGGAGTACCGCGAACTGTGAGCCTCCTAGAGAATCAACTCACACAAACTATCTACATTGGGCACACATATTCTGCCCTGCATCCTCAATTCACCATCATCTCCAATAGTGACCTATTTAGCATCACCGTGTTGAACTGTGTCCCTAAGGACAAACAGATGGGAGTCATCATACTGACGCTCCCTGATACGATCATAAAGAGAAGACCAAGAGATCACACAAGCCAACACTCGACTCGACTTAGAAATATCCAATGTAACAAACTGGTTGACTAAGGCCTGAACATCCAACGCCAATGGCCTCTCTGCTGCTAGAAGAATGCTAAGCTCCCCAAACTCTCCGCTCGGCAAATCAAGGCATCATCCATTACATCGGCCTTCCCGGGACAGTACAAAATGGTGATATTATAATCCTTAATAAGATCCAATCACCTTCGTTGACGCAAGTTAAGATCCTTCTATTTGAAAAAATGCTGCAAACTCTGGTGATCGCTATAGATTTCACAAGGGACACCATACAAATAATGCGGCCAAATCTTCAAGGCATGAAAAATAGCTTCTAACTCAAGGTCCTGGACAAGATAGTTTTTTTTCATGCACCTTAAATCGTCTGGACGCGTAGGCAATCACCCTACCGTCCTGCATCAACACCGCCCCGAGACCAATCTGCGATGTGTCGCAATAACAGCTTAAGACCCCGAACCTGTAGGCAATACAAATACTGGGGTTGTAGTCAAAGTTGTCTTAAGCTTCTGAAATCTCTCCTCACACTCCTCTGTCCACATGAACGGAGCACCCTTCTGGGTCAGCCTGGTCATAGGTGATGCAATAGATGAGAAACCCTCTACAAATACACCGCCAAACCAAGAAAACTCCGGATCTCCGTAGATGAGGACGATCTGGGCCAACTCTACACTGCTTCCACCTTCTCCGAATCTACCTTGATCCCATTACTCGACAACACATGACTCAAAAACGCCACTGAATCTAGCCAAAACTCACACTTTGAAAATTTTGCATATAACTTCTTTTCTCTCAAGGTCTGAAGCACAGTCCTTAGGTGTTGCTCATGATCCTCCCAAGTCTGGGGGTACACCAGAACGTTGTCAATAAACACAATGATGAGTGATTCAAGATAGGGCCGGAACACACTATGCATCAAGTGCATAAAGGATGTTGGGTTTTGGTCAGCCCAAATGACATCACAAGGAACTCGTAGTGACCATACCGAGTCCTGAAAGTAGTATTCAGGATATCTGACTCCCGAATCTTCAACTGATGATAGCCTGAACGCAAGTCAATCTTGGAAAACACCTTGGCACCCTATAACTGATCAAATAGATCATCAATACGAGGCAATGGATACATGTTCTTCACTGCAACTTTGTTCAACTGGCGATCATCAATGCACATACTCATAGAACCATCATTTTTCTTCACAAACAAGACCGGAGCACCACAAGGTGACACATTAGGCCGAATGAAGCTCTTATCAAGCAACTCATGTAACTGCTCCTTCAACTCCTTCAACTCAGGAGGAGTCATACGATAAGGAGGAATAGAGATGGGCTGAGTGCCCGACAACAAATAAATGTCAAAGTCAATATCTCTGTCGGGCGGCATGCCCAGAAGATCAACTGGAAATACATCTGGAAATTCCTCACTACTGGAACTGACTCAACTGTAGGGGTATCAATACTGACATCTCTCACATAAGCTAGATACGCGTCACACCCCTTCTCAACCATTCGTTGAGCGTTAAGAAATGAAATAACTCTGTTGGGAGTATACTCTAAGGTACCTCTCCACTCTAATTTCGGTAATCCTGGCGTAGCCAGCGTCACGGTCTTGGCGTGACAATTAAGAATAGCATAATGGGGCGACAACCAGTTCATGCCCAAAATAATATCAAAATCTACCATACTGAGTAATAATAAGTCGGTTCTGGTCTCAAAACAACTAAGAACAACCAAACACTATCGATACGCCCAGTCAAAAACAATAGAATCTCCCACAAGTGTACATACATAAACAGGAGAACTCAAAGAATCACGAGATACACCCAAATACGGGGCAAATAAGATGACACATAGGAATAAGGGATTCTGGATCAAATAAAATCGACGCATCTCTATGACAGACCAGAACAATACATGTAATGACAGATTCAGAAGCAACTGCCTCTGTACGAGCGGGAAGAGCATAATATCTGACCTGTCCTCCCTCCCTAGGGCGACCTCTACCTCCCCAACCTCCACATCGAGCTGGATTGAGAAGGTGGAGTGGTAGTTGGCGCTGTAATCATAGCCTGAGGACTCGTTGGAGCACGCGGTGCTTGAGAAGTCTGTGGAGGTGCACCCTTCCTAAGTCTGGGGCAATCCCTCACCATATGGCGAGTGTCTCCACACTCAAAAAAATCTCTCGGAGGGTGTGGCTGCTGTGACTGGCTCGGGCCAGGTCTGCTGTACTGAGCGTTAAAAGCACCCCGTGCAGGAGGTACACTAGATACTGGCGGTGCATAATAAGGCTCTTGGGGCCTAAAAGGGTCCGGAATACCACTGGTAGTTGGAAGTGCTAAATGAACGGGGCGACTCACATAGCCCCTACCGTGACGAACTGCATATAGGGCACGGGTACCACTATAAGTTCCAGACTCTCGATACCTCTTGGACTCACTCTCCTCTCTCTCTCGAGCAAGCATACCCTCCAATATCCTAGCAATACTCACTACCTGCTGATACGAAATATCCATCTCCAACTCCCGGGCCATGCTAAGCCTGATACTGGGGTGGAGTCCCTCGATAAACTGACGGACCCTCTCTCGAACTGTAGCAACCAAGGCTGGTGCTTGTCGGGCCAAATCACTGAAGCGAACTCCATACTCTGACACAGTCATAGAACCCTGGCGCAACTACTCAAACTCTGCACGCCATGCATCTAAGACTCCGTGGAACATACTCCCTCATAAACATGTTAGATAACTGAGTCCATGTAAGTGAAGCTGCCTCAACCGGACTAGCCAAATCATAAGCACACCACCACTGATAGGTTGCTCCTCTAAGCTGAAATGTATCAAAAGAAACCCCACTCGACCCCACTACACCCATATTATAGAGAATATGGTGACACTTCTTCAGATAATCCTAGCCATCCTCTGACGCCAATCCAATGAAGGTAGGAGGGTGGTACTTCTTATACCTCGCAAGTCTGAGCTGCTCCGCCTCAGAAACTGTTGCCCTAACCTCGTGCTGAATTGGAGATACCGGCTGCATCAGTATAATCTATGGAACCTGGTCGACATGAACCCGCTGCTCTAGGGTACGGGCAGAGGGAGTCTATGCTCCTCCCTTGGCCTGAGATGTGGCAGGATCAAGTGGAATCAATCCAGACTGAGCCAAGGTGTTGAACATGCTCAGAAACTGGGCTAGAGTCTTCTGGAGGGATAGTGCAACAACGGTACCTCAGGTGCCTGCCCTCCAGCTGGGGCTATTGGGGGCTCCTCTGTAGTAGCTCATGTGGGTGCTCTGGCTGCACCACGTGGCCGTCTTCGGCCTCTACCCCGGCCCCAGCCTCTCGCGGCTCAAGCAGGGGTGCGAGTGCCTGGTCATCAGATTCGCATGTACGTTCCTCACCATCTGTGAGAAAATAGAAGACAGAAGTTTATAACTTTGAAGTCAACAATGTCGCACGATAAAGAATCAAGGAAGTGTAATTTTCCTAACGATTCCATAGCCTCTCAAAGATTAGTACAGATGTCTCTGTACCGATCCGCAAGACTCTACGAACTTGCTTGTGATCATGACACTTATGAGCTCTGATACCAACTTGTCATGACCCAATTTTCCCTCCATAAGACGTCGTGATGGCACCTAGTCTCTACGACTAGCTAAGCCTAATAAATTGCGGAATAAAAAAATGGAAGTAAAATTTAACAACTAAATTGCAACAGATAATTAAATAACTGATAAGATGCCGCTTGACATGTACAATAACCAACACTCGAGTATAAACAGCATTTCCCAAAATCTGGTAGTCATCACAAGCTATAGAAGAAGAATTAAGTATCTCTATACAATAGAGTCTAAGAAGGTGCGG
Organism: Nicotiana paniculata; assembly: GCA_005239505.1. Taxonomy (NCBI): domain Eukaryota; kingdom Viridiplantae; phylum Streptophyta; class Magnoliopsida; order Solanales; family Solanaceae; genus Nicotiana; species Nicotiana paniculata. The sequence goes on along the minus strand of MDKI01034665.1, from coordinate 63,509 downwards.
AAAGGTAAATGACATAGGAGGGAATAGAGGGGGACTCCGAGGTCTGAGGTAAATGGAATATGAGGGAATAGAGGGGGACTCCGAGGTCTGCGGACGCGGGCAGATTTACCTTGAAGTCTCCACAATCTCACTGCTCACTGATATCGAGGATGATAAGAAGTACCTGGATCTGCACACAAAACATGTGCAAAAAAGTAGCATGAGTACACCACAACGGTACCTAATAAGTTTCAAGCCTAACCTCGGTCGAGTAGTGATGAGGTCAGGTCCGGGCTCTATTGGATATAGTAATAAAACAGATGATATAATAACATGATCAAAGACTGAGAATTTAACAGAAAGAATTCACAGAGAAATAACAACACATCACAATGACATAAACAGCAGGGGTGCTCCCGGGATACCGTCTCGTAGTCCCAAAAGTAAATACTCAAAAGGAGCTCCTGAGATACCGTCTCGTAGTACCAAAAGTAAATATACAATGAGATCTCTCGAGCTACCGCCTCATAGTCTCAAAAGTAAATGTGTAGAGGGATCTCCCGAGGTACCGCCTCGTAGTCCCAAAAGTAAATATGCAGGGGGGATCTCCCGAGGTACTACCTCGTAGTCCCAAAATTAAACATACAGATCAAATCAATGGAAAATCAATAAACAACAAGAATTCTACAGATAAGGTTGATACAAATCAAGTAAAGGCAGGAATTCAACTAAACATGCTGCACATATTTCAAATAAGAATTTAATACACGTATACATTAGAAATTAGACTAAAGAGGATAACTACACATGTTGTTATAACTCAATTAAGATGTAACATGCTACTACTCAGTGAAAACCGGATTTTACAAAAATTAGCCCGTGTACGCACTCGTCACCTCGCGTACACAGAGCTCACTTATCACAGAGGTATCACAACAGTACCACTAAGGGGATTTCCCCCACACAAGGTTAGGCAAGACATTTACCTCGAACCAAGCTCAATAAATCAATAAGAATGCCCTCCCCTCAATTATCCGACTCCGAATGGCCCAAATCTAGCCAAAAATAATTACATACCATAAATACAACTATAATGAACTAATATAATCAATGAAATCAAGATTTTAACAAGAATTTTGATAATCGCCACAAAAAGTTGACCCGGACCCACGTCTCTAAATCGGGTAAAGTCACAAAATACGAACACTCATTCACCCACGAGTTTACTCGTACCAAAATTAGTCAAACCCGACGTCAAAATCTCAATCAAACCTCAAAAATTTGGTTGAAGAACTTTTCCCATTTTTCCAATTTTCTCAACCCAAATCTGAAATTAAAGGGTGGTCTTAACGATAGATTAGTGTAATAACCAAAAACAAATAAAGAATCATTACCCAATCGAAGCCTCTGAAAATCCCTCAAAATTTCGTCCAAATCCGAGCTCTCTATCTCAAGTTATGTTAAAATGGCTAAACCCTCGATTTTAAAATATTATATTCTGCCCAGTGACTCCTTCTTCGTGAATGCGGAAGAACCCTCGCGTTCGCGAAGCACAAAATTTCTTCAATCTAAAATTATTCCTCGCAAATGCGATGGCCTAATCGCGAATGTGAAGCTTACTCATCTCAACCCTACGCGAATGCAGGACCATCATCGCGAATGTGTAGGCAAATTGCCTGGAGCCCTAGTTGACCAGCTATCTCTACGCGAACGCGGGACCCTCATCGCGAGTGGACTTGTTACCTCAGAGCTTCACGAATGAGGGATGAACACGAAGCACAAATCCCATCCTGTCTCTAGTTCCTCTTCGCGAACGCGAAATTCCCCTCGCGAACTCGAAGAAGGAAACCAGCAACTGGAAACACCAGAAATTCTGCAACTTCAACAAGTCCAGAAATCCACCCAAGGTGCCCCAGGACTTCAACCAAATATACCAACAAGTCCTATAACACCATACAAGCATATTCGAGCCCTCAATTCACGTCAAACAATGCTAAAAATATTAATCACCCTCCAATTCTAACTTAATGAACTTTGAAACTTCAAACTTCTACAACCGATGCCAAAACCTATCAAATCACGTCCGATTGACCTCAAATTTTGCACGCAAGTGATATTCAACGTTATGAACCTACTCAAATTCCGGAATCAAAATCTGACCCTGATATCAAAAATTCCACTTTCGGTCAAACATCCCAAAAATTCAAATTTCGTCATTTCAAGCTTAATTCAGTTACAGACCTCCAAAACACAATCCGAACACACTTCTAAGTCCAAAATCACCCAACAAAGCTAACGGAACCAACAAAACCCCATTCCGGAGTCATCTTCACACAGTTCCACTAATGTCAAAATCCTATAACTTAAGCTTCTATTTTAGGGACTAAGTGTCCTAAATCACTCCAAAACCACAAACAAATCCTTTCGGTAAGTCACATAAGCGGAAAAAGATACGGGGAAGTAGTAAATAGGGTATCGGGGCTAATACTCTCAAAACGACCAGCCTGATCGTTACAGAAGCCCTCTAATGTGGCCAATATAACATCATAATTTTTCTTATTGGCTTTACCAAACAAGGTGAGATCATCAGCAAAGAAAAGGTGAAATTTTTTTAGGTCATTTCTACTGATACTAATGGGTATCCATTCCTTCCTCAGGACTTCTTTATCTATAGTCTTTGAAAGACTTTCCATACAAATAATGAATAGGTAAGGGGGATGGGGACTCCCTGCCTGATTCCTCTAGTAGGGTGGAAAGACTTTGTTTTGCTTCCATTAACCAAAATAGATATGGAGCTAGAAGAGATACATGAGAGTATTATGTTGGTCAGGTAGGTTGGAAACTTAAAGAATAATAGGGAGTCCAAAAGAAGGACCACTCAAGTCTGTCAAAGATTTTTTCTAGATCAATCTTTAGGACCATGTTGGCACTATTTCTTTTCATCTTTTGGAAGTGGGTGATGTATTCCTGAAAAACAATGGCATTATCAACAGCTCTCCTATTAGAGAGGAAACTGGCCTGGGTGGGGCCAATTATGCTATGGAGAAATGGGTTAATATTGTTCACTATGATCATTGTGACTAGCTTGTGCATTGTGTTACACAACCCAATTAGTCTAAAGTTTTTTATCATGGTGGCATTAGGGAATTTAGGGATTAAGCAAAGTAGAGTCCTATTTACTTCAAGGGGCATTGTGGATGTGGAAAACACCTTCTGACAGAAGTCGGTAACCTGGGTAGAGAGGTTGTGCCAGTATTTTTGGTAGTAAAATAGGTGTAGTCCATCAGGCCTAGGGGCCTTAAAAGGTTTGAGCAGTAAATGATTTTCTTAATTTAAGAGGATCTAAGAGCAGTGGGCAAGGATGTCCTCCTTCTATAAGATAGGACCAGTGATGTATCATCATTGTAATGGTTCCTGTAGCCATATGAAACATGGGATGTGGTAAAGAGGTTGCCAAAGTACCTTTTGATGGTTTCATTAATGATTTAGGGGTTCTTAACTTGGTTCCCTACCTGATCTGTTAAACTTAAGATCATGTTTCTCCTTCTTCTTTTATGGTAGTGGTGCTGAGAATTCAGCTTAGAGGTTGGTTTCTAAATCTTGGAGGTATCTACTGAAAGGTTAGGCATTTCCTCTGTATACCATTAAGCCTGGCAAGAATGTGGTTCTTCTTGTGGAAGATATTTCCAAATACATGTCTATTCCAATTGGTCACATTATGCTTAAAAAGGTTGGTGTCTCCCAAAAGGTCATTTTGTGATTGGAAGATATTATGCACAATGGATGGGAAATCTGGGTGGCTACATCACATTGACTTAAATCTAAAGGGCCTCCTATGACCATTGTGTTGCTGACTCGTAACAGTGAGAAGTAATGGGTAGTGATCAGAGTGGGTCCTACGGAGGTATGTTGGCGTGGATTCAGGGTATAACTCAATCCAGTCATCTGTAGCAAGACACCTATCTAGACATCCAAGACTAGGTCTTGCATGTTGGTGTTATACCAAGTGTATTTTATACCTAGACTAGTAGTAGACTAGGTCCACTAGTCTATACTAGTTCAAGCAATTCCAAAAATGGGTGCTTCTATTTTTATTAATTCATTTACCTCCAACTTATCTCTAGATTTTAGGACTTTATTGAAGTAACCTCCTACAATCCAGCTACCCTTATAAACAGAGGTCATGTCCTCAAGGAACTGGCGAAGTCTAATTCTATCTTAAATATGACTATTAGCATAAATAGCACAAAAGAGACACTTAGAGTCGTTAGGGGTTACCTTGATCGTGACATGAACACCCTATAGCGTGCTACAGACTTCCTCCAGCTTAACTAGGTCATCTTTTCACATGATAGCAAATTGCCCTAAGGTAGGGGATTGAAACTGGGCTAAGAATTGGAGCTCAGCGGTTAGGTGCGTATGGTCAGCCATTCTTGTCTCAAGGAGAACAAGATTAACAGGGCTGTGCAGTTTGACCATGGAGGCACAATGTCTGCGGAACTCAACACTGTTGGCTCCCCTTGCATTCCATATTATGAAATTCATCAATAAGGTGTTTTGAGATGGGGCTTTCCTCTTGAGGCCTCTCCCTTTTCCTACAGGTGTTGCTTTCACTTGTCCCAGCATTGGACTTAAGGATACTGTCGAGTTTCCTGAGTTTGGAGATAAAGGAACTCGAGAGATTTAGTTTGCAGCTTGTGAGTTTTCTGCGGCAGAGAGCAATAAGCATTTCTCCGAACAACCCTTTGAACTCTATCTCCTAGCTTTTTCAGTATGTTTTCTAGGTTTGCATTGGACTCCTTGAGATACACTAAGGTTTGGTTTTTCTCCTTGATTAGTTAATCCATCGCTGACGGTTGGGTCGGACTTGGGGGGATCGATTGGTCCTCCCGTAGCCACAAAGTGAAGGCATGGGATGAGATTGGTGTTTCCAAGTTCATCATTGGGAAGAAAGGCATGGCCTAGCATAATTGGCCCATCAGATTGTTGATTTCCTCCAAAGACACTAGTTGTTGGGTAGACAGCCACAACTAGTGGTCGAAGTTGGATAGGCCTTGGTGAAGGAGATGGATTGATAGTCTTGCAAGGTAGAGTGAGTCTTGGATGGTGATTGATACCAGAACTGGCCTAATCATCATCTGCAGTGACTGAGAGTGTCCCTGCAGAGCCATCTCCAGCCAAGATTCTGGTATCATTTCCGGTGGCACTGCTAGGGTTGATAGCGTGAGAGGGGTGGTGTTTTGGTGGTTGTTGGGGTTATTTTGGTTCGCCATTGGAAGGGGATTCCTTAATTTCTTCGCTGGTTTTTTCTTGAGGAAATGAGCATCCCTTCATATTCTTGGATATAATCCATTTCATGACTGTTAGGTTTCGTGCTGAGGTTTTTGAGATCTTTGCTAAATCTTGAAAGATTGACAACTAGTGTCACCTCACAATTCAGAGAGTGTAATTGATTTTTATCAGGCACTTGATTACCTTTATTGTGAGAGGTGTAGTCGAAGGAGATGCCAAAATGGGTGGAGTGTGGGTTTGGGGTATTGTTGGGCTGGGGCACTATAGAAGAGGATTGGCCCACATCAGAAAAAACCTGGGTTGTCACGGCATAATTTTCCAAATCGGGGGAGCCTTCTGACTTTGGGAGATTGCTCGATCTGGGAGGGGGGGGGGGGAGGCGGGGCAGTAGTTAAGTTTGGTATGGGGTCCGCCTCTTTACCCTCTCCCTGGCAGGTATCTTTATTCTGATTTTGGGAGGATCCCATTTTTTCAAAAAAGGTATCTTTTGACACTCGGTTTGGGGTGTGTAGATGCCTCTTTGTCCCAGTGATTTTGCTCTATGGGTTAGAGTGTGTGTTGTCCGTGTTAATACTGGGGGTAGGATGTTATGTGGTAGGCCTGCTTTTGGGCTCATCTTCTTTTTCCCTTTTATTGGGTTAATTGATCGTTCATTGGGGCCTATATGATTCACAGTGCCCCTCATTTTTGGTTTGTGGTCACCGGAACCCATGGCATTATTGGGTTAAGGTCTTGGAACATATCTGAGAAGGTATTGAACCTCTTTACTTAGGTGTTGATTTCGTCTGCCATTTTCTCCTGTTTATATCTTTGTGGTTGACCTCCCTTGATGGGGTTGCGTCTGTATTCGGAGAATGGGACAGTGCGCCATTGGGAGCTTTGATCTTTTGTGATAGTATCACCACTATAATTGTCGATGGGTGTGGCCTGAGTTTTTTTTGGGTGGGAATGGTAGTAAATTCAAAGTTCCTAAGTGTGTGGCCAATTCTCCCACGCCCCGTACATAGTATCTCTTCCCCTTCATACACGAGTGGTTAGTTGTGGGTGCCAATGGTGACTTTCGTGGTTACTGGATCTCTAATGGAACTTGTACACATGTTCTAGCATATTCGTCCCTTAGTGTAGAACAGGTGCAGGTATCAATCTATAGTAGTTTGCCCACTCTGTTGCCCACCTGCTCCAGTATTGATTTGTCAGAGAATTCTGTTAGAAACTGTGGTAGCCTTATCCATACCGTTGTTATGGTTAATTTTGATTCTGCTGGTACAAAATTGGGTTCCCATCTACAGATTGATCGGAAGTGACCAGCTACAAACCATGCCCCCTCGCTTAGGAATTTGCTCATGCTTTCCTTCGTATTGAATTTGGCAATGAAGAAGTCTCACCCTAGATCAATTAGGGTGAGTGGTTCAATTGGTTTTCACAGATTGGAGAGTTTAGCCTTCAATACATGATGTGTGATTTTTTTCCCAAACAATTTGATGATTAAAGAGTATTTTCAAGGTTTGTAGAGTCTGATTTTGTCTTCATTTTACAGTGGGATTGGGATATTTCCGAGGTTTAGCTCAAATCTTGATTTTGCGGCAGGGATTGGTATGTTTCATAGTTTGTGGAAGAACCCAGATTTTTTCCCGACAGGATTTCCTTGAAGTAATTCTTCAAAGGATTGTCTTCATCCATAGCGGGTTTCGGGTCAAGAGTTGGGATATCGGGGGGTTCCGGTGGTATTCCGATTGGGGGCTCTCTGTCTGGGAGTGGGGAAGTAGCCATTCCTGAGTGATTGTTTGGTTAGTATTGAGTTAGAGAGACGTTGTCCTTTCTCTCTCTTAATTGTATTTTTTTCTTAATTATATGTGAATACTCATAATAAATGTTCTAAAAAGAAATAGAAGATTGAAAGGTTAAAGAACAAATAAAATTAATTTAATCAAATAACTCTTCTGCCATTATTAATGTTTAAGGGGGATACAAAAGGTTAAAGTGACAAGTATGTCAGAAAGGACGTACTATATCTGCTCAGTCTACTCGGCGCTAGTATATTTTGTAAGATAATGCAAACAGAGGCCATTATTAATGTTTAAGGGGGGATACAAAAGGCTAAAGTGACAAGTATGTTAGAAAGGGCATACTATATTTGCTCAGTCTACTCGGTGTAGTATATATTGTGGGATAATGCAAACAGAGACCACACTCACTAGCTTTGTAACTGTACTAGGGGCGTCAATGATTTGACTCAGGTAGTTATCCAAAAAAAAATTGTATCTTATTAATTTTCACTAATTCTTGTGTATAACAAAAATTAGACTTTTTCAAACACTCTCAATCATCTCGGTTCTTTTCAATTTTGGCTCGATTCGATTTAATTTCGATTTTTTAATTAGTTTTCGAACATCAAATAAGAATACTAATATTATTAGAATTCTCATTTTATTTATCACATTGAATTATTTATTCCTTATTGATCTTAGTTGTTTGGTTGCTTGATCGACAATTAAACACTATTTTGCATATCTTAATTCGAACTTAAAAAAAGAATTTTAAGATTTCAATAAGGTTGAACAGAGCAAGTTCATAACATAGGTAATTGCATCATGATTTCTATGACTATAATTACCTCATTGCCTAGTAACCCAAATTAATTACATAATATATTTAGGAAAATATAAGATTAAAAAAAAGAGTACGATAAAGATTCTGACTAACACTTGAGAATGCGTTATCAAAGTCTAAAGAAGATGGGAAAAGAACATAAGATCCATAGGCTTACGCAACTTGTGGGCTTGAATTGTGCTGTTCCTTCGTGTTCGTGGTGGAGGATGTCCTCTCAAAAATGCTCTAAAAAGTATAAGAGCTTGTGATGGAGAAGTAAATGGTACTTCATGAGCTGCACCCCTAACTGTAGCGAATGTTAGATATGTAACGTTTTTTCCTTCCCTTAGGCCTCCAAATGATTGACTCCATCCTCCCATCTGCAATTCATCAACAAATTATATATACATACATGTATTAACTGTTCGATTCCCGTATAGAAATGGTGTTGTGTGAATAAAGTTCCACATAGAAAGTAAACGAAAAAGATTCTAATTATTAGAAGTTGGAAACGTAAAAATTGCATGACGTGGCCCTGCATAGGACCGGTCTTAACGGAATGTCCTCGTCAGTGGCGGTATTTAATAGATGGCTCCCGCATCCGTTCACTTGTGTAGGCTTCAACAAAGAGATACCAACATGAAGGATTATGTACCAAATGATATATGATACTCCCTCTGTTTCAATTTGGATGACACACTTTCCTCATTACTCTGTTCCAAAATTATACATTTCTGCAATTAGAAATAATTTAATTTTAAACTATTCATTTTACCCATTTTACCGTTAATGAAAAGCTTTTATAACCAAAAATGTCATGGCCCCACAAAGCTTTTACCCCGTAAACAGATCACAAGTTTTCAAAATCTTTTTTTTTTTCTTAAATTCAGTGCCGAGTCAAACTACCTAAATTAAAATAGAGGGAGTAATATAATATTTATAGCTAAAAGTCCCGCTATTTTGTCTTAGTAAATATAACATAAAATCTACCAATCCGGTAGAGAAATTCACGAAGAACAATAACTGTGTGCACGGGACCGAAGGATATTTTTTAATACCGCCAATTACGGGGACATTCTGCTAAGACCAGCCTCTTATGGAGCAATTCCTATCAATGTCTCGTTGGATACTCTTAATGATGTGAGATATTTTGGGAAAAATCGTATAGGCACAAAGTAAATAATATCATACCATGTTAAGAGTATCTTTGTGTCGTTTTAGCCCAACAACCAATGTCAGAGTTAATGGTTTGAGGGGACAAGCACGGTAATGGCAAAGCGTGGTTGGGGGCTTGGCTTAGAGCCTTCGCCCGTCTATGGACCAGTTTACGACTTTTATCTATAGCTTTGAAGATGCATGCACAGTCTTTAGGTTTCAGTAACCATGTGAGGCCTTTTGAGAAAAACCATGCGAGCTTGGCCTAAAGCGAACAATATCCCACCATGTCAAAAGTATCTTTGAACCATTTTAGCTCAACATATGAATCCAAGATTTAAAGTTAGTGGGGGTAAATACATGAACACTTTTTCATCTGCCTATCAAAGTCAACGTATTAATTTGACTTCATGATCTAGGGTGCTTACCTGATTTCTATGAAATGAGAAGGCAGATGAGCTTAATCCATCAATTAGGCTTTACCCCTAAATGGATTTCCTTATTAAATCTTCTTTTCAATATTACTAGACTGGTGAGTTTAATTTGATTATGTGATTCCTTCTTTCCTCTCTTTGCTTAGCTACTTACATGTTCTTCATGAATATAGGAATTCATACAATTACAAATAATGTCTAGCGAAAAGTTTTGCTATGTGATCCAAATTTAAAACTGTGGATGTGGACACACCTTGTACCAAAGGCTAAATAGTAGAGGGGACATACCTGCAAGCCATCATACCAAGGACCATATTTGTCAAAAGCAACTAGCTTTAAATCTCGAGCAAGCAGTTTAGCAATTTTCCTAGTTTGGGTCAGTGGGATTTTTGAATCTTGATCTCCACTGTTAAAAACAAAGACATGCCCAATCTTACAACAGAGTAGGAGCTTTAACAAATTGAAAACACCAGGACTGCCAAGTTATTATAATTGTGAGCTATGTTGCGCGGACTCTCCGAAACGCTGTCACACCCGTCTCGGATCCTCCTAAAACACAATACTTTTGGAGGATCCGACATGCAGCCGGCGACATTTTCGGAGAGTCCGAGCAACATAGATTATGAGGATAGGAGGAAATTTGAGTATAGTAGTGATGAACTACCTGAAAAGCAGAACTTGGATATTCTCTTTTAGAATATTTGACAGTAGAGGTATAATGTTTACAGCTAAATCTTCTCTCCGATAGTGAAGGTGCCTGCATTTTCAGAGATTTTAGCATACTTGTCTTATATATGCACAGGCAACAACTAAACAAGAGGCCGTCATACATAAAATAAACAAGCAAAGCAATCCTTGTCTAACAGTTCAAGCTTTTAGATAAGACGATACACACACTATAGGGCAATAGAAAGTAAAGGGAAGAAGAGAACTAACCCCAAACAAAAATCCCAGGCATATGGCAGGTAAGTGGTGTTGGCATGTAGCGCCTTTTGAACTTCTGGCTTGTTTAGGTACAAATTTATCCTATCAGTAAGGCATGGATCTGCAACTTTTCCTACTTCATGCTTAACAATCTGTCAAAAGAATAGCTGCAAAAGGTTAGCCGCAACTGCAAAAAGTTGAATTATGTCCTAAAAACAATTAGATTTCCTACCTTTCCATGTATTGTGGCAAGGGCTCCCAATTGTCTTGCTGTACCAGAAGATACACACGTTGGCGCGAGCAGATCGCCCATATCTATATCACTTCCCATCTCCTCGTCTGTGAGTTCCCAAACTTTCGAGCATTCGTTTGATACATTATTATGTATTGATTCCAACAAGAACCTCGTTTCGTTACAGATTTTTCTTCTCATTGTAAGCAGTTCATCAGAAATGACACCATGTGACCATAGATATTCAGCAGACTTCACGCTTATTTCAAGATCTAGTAGTGGATTCCCAAGCTGCACAATTCATTGGACTAAGTGAAGATTTGAAAGTGAAACAACTATCAACAAATATTTCAAGGGTAATGTAAACATTACTGCAATTGATTTAAGGTTGATTGGTTTAACATTGAGCTTTCTGTTGTAATCAAGCAGCAATACTGTAAGCTGTGGTATATAGTGACCTAATAACCATAACATACAGTATTAGTTTCCAAATCTTTGCAACGAAAAAGCAAAATAGACATAGGCAAGTTAAGTTCAGATATATTAACCTGCATAACTCTCCCCAGCTAAGTACATGTCCGAGTTTCTATATTGGGGGAATTTCTTGAACCAGTTGAGAATGAATTGGAGATTCTCCTTAGCTGTAAAAGAAAAAACAAAAAGAGAGTAGAATTAATAGTTTTCTGGCATTGACTTACTAATGTTATTGGCTATTTCAAGTAAACTAGTATACCAGTTGCTGTATCATCCCAATTGATGTAGTCTGAGCTTGTATTTGAGTATGAAAATCCAACTCCAATCGGGGACTCCACGTATAATATGTTCGATACTGTTTCATAGCAATCAAAACCAGTCTTTTATTATCCGATTTTCGGGTATAAAATCATTTTAATATGATTATTCAAGAAATAAGAAATCACATCACCCAAATTCCAAGAATACTTGTTTTTCAGTAGGCTTCCATCAATCCCTGGCTGAAATGGACCATGCTCCATAAAAGCACCAAAACCCACAGATGAACAACCAGGGCCTAATATTTTGAATACAACCAAATTAATAACTCTTTTTTTTTTCTTTTTCATTTCAGTTCTTAAAGTATAAATCAAGGTTATTAGAAAAATGTACCTCCATTGAGCCATACAGTAAGGGGAAGTGATGCTGCATTTTCTGAATCTGCCTCAACAAAGTAATAAAATAGGGCTCTGCCATGTTGAGAATTTGTAACAATATAACCAGAGAATTGTTTGAAGAAAATATTTGGAGGCTGTCCAGGAAGAGAAGTTATGAGCTCAGCACTTGATTTGAAGCAGAAAAAAGAAGAGAATATAGTCAAGATACAAACCCAAGGAACCATTTCAGATGAAAATAGTGAATGAGCGTAGGTAAAAAAGTCGAAACAAAATAAATGTACCCCTGCAAATTGATATCCATTACATTAATTTAGATATCTAATTATTAATTGACATGGGAGTAGTCCATGAGGATTTGAATAATACATCAGCCTTTAAAATAATGGTGGTGTATAAGTCAATTTATGCGAGCTTCAACTATCCAACCAATTACTTACGTCTCTGTGGTATTAACAATTATATTTGATTTGTGGTTCTAAAAATATGTAATTTATTCTAATACTAGTTAATAATCAAGAAGTAAGGAAAATGAGATAAGCAAATCAAAGTTTTCACAAGACTGGGACCTCGACCTCACTGGGGTTGGGAATCTCGAGGTCAGATTATAGCAATAAATGAAGAACAATAAGTGTAGAACACTAAATAAGGAGCAATAAAGCTGAGACACAGTGTTGAGCACAAAAAAAAACAGAGAATGTTCTATTGCAGTAAAATATTGTGTCTTACAAGAATGATTGAGGTCCCCTTTATATAGGAGGGGTGAATCCCAACATAGTACATGTCTAATTATGACAGAGAAATGCTATTGGTACAGCTGTATAACGGCCTTGTACGGGCTTGTACTATCTTTGCAGACCTTATCAGCTCTAACCACGTGTTCTTAGGAAATTTCCGCCTTTCCATGACAGTCATCGATTATAGACTGCTCCGAGGTAGGCCATGATGGGCCTTCGACATGCTTACTCAAGATATGCACTTCGAAGTCGAGCTTCAGACTCTACTTCGAGCCTCTCAAGATCGGGCTTGGCATGCCATAGAGGCCTTGATATCGGACTCTCTGATATCGATTGTATACAGATAGTCCCCGCGTTTTTTAGATTGAAATGATAAGAAACGATTTGAATTATCGACCCTTCGAGACCTTGTGTGATGATGTCATCCCTACGACGCAGGCGTTGAAGCGACCGAAGTGACCCATCAATTCTCTTCCCCAAAAAGTCATAATTGCTCATCAGAGCTGGTTGGCCACTAACATCAATGAACAGTCGTCGTTTTCTCTTATAAATACTTGCTTTCTTCCCTTCATTAAGAACTTTATCATTCTACAACAAATATCTTCTTTTATAGACTCACCTTTCTCCACCACTTCTTTCGCTGTGTCAGCTTAAAATTGTGACAGTGTTTTGTTCTCCTCCTTCTTACCCTAAAGAACCCATGGCTAAAACATCCAAATCGGTTCATCAGAAAGAAGAAGGCTCCAAATCCGGTCCCCAGAAAGAAGGAACCTCTACTTCTTCTTCTCGTCCGGACGGTGGCAAGCCGCTGACGCTTAATGAGATTATTCCGAGAAAATTTACCTTGCAGAAGGACTTTACAGTAGAGAAACCTCCCGATGTTGCTGGACGTCGAGAAAATGCCACGAGGTATATACGATCAATCGAGAAGAGACACCTCAATGCTGTAAGGAGAGAGTGTGGATGAGGAGAAGAGGTCGTTCTGTAAATACCCTCTCGTGAAGAGGATATTACGACCTACGTAGAGGGGTTCTTGTCAGTGTATATATACCCTTTTACATTAGGTCCCCTCGACCCGCTCGTGCTCGAGTTCTGCCAAAGGTACCAAGTTACCCTGGCCCAGATCCATCCGTCCTTCTGGCGGATCGTGTTGATGAAGAGGTTTTTTGTTGGCAAGGTCGGTATCAAATTCACCCTCATCCACCTCATTCGATTGTATCGGCCTCAGCATTTTTGAGGTCTAATCAAACTCCAACGCCGGGCCACCAAATCTTTCTTTGCTAGCAGCGACGAGAGCAAGGATTGGGGATGGATGAGTTGGTTCATCAGAATGAGGACCATCGACGTCATTCCCTCGGAGTTCCTACCGTTCCCCGAGAAATGGAACTTCACACGTGAGTAAAATGTGATGCTTCATCTTCCTTTCATTAATTTTGTTACACGTCGAGTGACTATTTCCCTTTCTCTTCTTTCAGCGGTCCCCTGGATGCCTTATGCGGTCCTCAACCTCCCGGACTGGGCTCGCAAACTTGCAGCTACCTCGACATACGATAAAAGCAAGTGGATAGACTTGTCGAGGGGCAAGTGGGAGGCGAAGCACCATGGTATATGTTATAATAATACTCCTTCCCTTTTAAGAGATACCTTTCTTCAATGGACCTAACTTCTCCGTTGCAGGTATTGGTGAGTTCTTCGAGATGAGACTGTCCCCTCTTGGTGAGGAAGAGGAGCCTTCGGCTTCGGAGCCGAAGAAAGATAATAAGAGAAAAAGGTCCTCGAAGGACGAGGACTCCCAAAGCAAAGCAAAACCAGCTCGGGGACATAGGAAGGATGTAGTCACCAGCGAGGACTTATTCGTCCGTAGATCCACGGGCGATGATGACGACGAAGAGGAGGGTTCGACGTTGGTGACTCGAACCGTAAAGCCTTCTGAGGCAGTTAAGCATGCAGCAACCTAAGCCCTTAGCCTCGAAGGAGGAGATCAAAATAAGAAAAAGGACGAAGGCCCTTCGTCTCTGGACTTGCCAGCTGCTTCCCAGACTTCGGGGAATACTTCGAAGAGAAAAGGCATCGAAGTACCTCTGTCCGATCAGAGCGCCTCAGGAGATTTTCCCAAGGTCGTTACAGTGGGTCACTCACCGCCATTCCCAACCTTCTTTGAGGACACCCTTAGGGATGCTCGGGACTTAAAGACGCCTGAGTTAGACGGAGTCCCAAGTGAGGATGACCCCTTCTAGGGTTGCTTCACTAGGGTTGATGAGGCCGAACCAACTGATGCAAAGTCAACCTTCGAGGAAGCTCAACGGGTTTGTTCAATGGTGAGCTTTTAATAGTACTATAATTTTTCCAACTTCATATTTTCTTTCTTTTTCTGAACAAACTTTTCTTCCCATAGGCTTTCAACAAATTTAAGGTTGAGCTACGTCGCTGTGAGACCGAGCTGCGTACATCTTTGAGTGAGGAGAAGACCCTCAGACTTCTTTGTACCAAGAAGTAAAGAGAGTTGATACACCTTCGATCGGAGTTGAATCGATGTCATGATTACGAGGACGACCTCGAGAAACAGGTAACCTCTGTTTTGAAAGAATATGGGCTTCATATCCCATCTTCGGAGGCTAACACTCCAATGACTCAGTTGCAGCGGAAGGTAGAAATGCTAGAGCGTCTTCGGGGCGAGATCTCCCAAGTTAACTCCGAGTGTAATGAGTGGAAGGCACAAATGGATACCCTTGATGCAGCCAAGAGAGAAGCATTGGCTAAAGTTTATGCCCTCGAATTTCAACTTCGAAACGCTCAAGAGAGCAATTTGCTTCAGGCGGGCAGGATAACTGAGCTCGAGACTGGTCTCATGAAGGCGAAGGCCGAGATCGAGTAAGCCCAAGCCGAAGCCGAAGTCGAAGCCAAGGATATACAAGTGAAGGCCGACAAGAAGGTAGCCATCTTTTTGAAAGATGCTACTGATGCTCAGATGGAGTTGAGAGGGGCCTCCGATCGAGAGAGAAGAAGTAATGAGTATGCCCGATGAAGATCCCGGAGGGAAACCCTCGAGGAGATTTATGTTAAGGGCTTCGATCTCTCGGAGGAGATAGAGCAGGCCAAGGCAGATGAGATTGACGCCAAGTTCCTCGTTTCTTCCAATGATGAAGCAGATGCTGAAGACAGTGAGGAAGAGGCTGATGAGGAAGCTGGTCCCGAGGGGGCTGATGAAGACAGAGTCCCCGAGGGGGAAAAGACTAAGTCCTCGAAGATAGACTAGGTCTTTTTTCTTGATTTTTGTAAAGGGCTCCCTGTGGGGATGTTGCAAATGTATCTTTGTACCACCATTATATAACCCTTTCATTTTATCTTTGTATAAATTTCCAACTTGCTTGTGTCTTCGCTTTTGTCTTGAATTTTAATGCTTGTCAATAATCAGTCTGATATGTTGGACTTAAAATAGAAACCCTTAGGTTTTTGTGCTTGATGAACAATCGATAATAGTTGACCATTTAGGGTTCGATCCTCGAGTTAAGCTTTGACTCGGGACTTTTGAGCCTGAACTAAGATGAGGCCTCGAGCATAGTGTGCTTTGGTCTTTGAGTTTTTTAGGTATCGACCCTTAGGTTTTAAAACATTGGCCCTTAGGCTATTTTCAATTTGGCCCTTAGGCTCTTTAGATCAGCCCTTAGGCTCTTTAGGTTGGCCCTTAGGCTCTTACCTATCGACCCTTAGGCTCTTTTTAGATTGGGTCGATTCGACCTCTAATATGGCTATAGTTTTCCACCATTCTAGCTAAAGACTTTTAAAGTTTTTGTTATGCCTTGGCATGTTTTGTGTTCGTCCGAGTCTTCGACGACTCAAATAGGAACCTCGATTATAAGTCGATATGGGGACGATAATTGAGTACCTCGTGAGGTTCTCTCGAAGGCTGATTTTTCGAAGTCTTTACATTGAAGGCTGATTTTTTCGAAGCCTTTTCGTTGTTCAGAGCTGATATTATCGAAGCTCCTTTGCTTATGTCGAGGGTAGCCTAATTAATCGGTTTTCTTGAAGTGTTTGAAGGCCTTTAGATTTATGGCAGAAGTCGGGCGTCTCCGAGCTGCATTATTTCGGCCGTAGCCTTTTCATATGGACGTAGTCTTTATATTAGGTTGTAGCCTTTAGTCCCCGAGTGAGATGACCTCGGCCTCTATATCGAGGGTATGCCTTTTTAGGGGTCTTACAAGTTCGAATATATATAGCCTTGGCCTTAATATCAGGGTTATTCCTTTTTAAGGTTTTATAAGTTTGAGTATGCCTCGTTGAGGTCTTATAAATTTGATTGCCTCATTGAGGTCTTATAGATTAGATATTGCCTCATTGAGGTCTTATAGATTCGATGTTGCCTCATTGAGGTCTTATAGATTTGATGTTGCCTCATTGAGGTCTTATAGATTCGATGTTGCCTCATTAAGGTCTTATGAGCTCGAGTCCTTGATGGCTCGATAAGTTGACTATCGATGACCGTCCCCGCGTGTTCGGGAGTATTTGGCCCTTGAGCCGTTTCATGCAAGAATAATAAACTTCTCTGAGGCACAAAGTGTTTTGATGAACAAGGATGCTTCTTCGATTACTTGATACATGCATACATGTTTTTGCCATTGGGGGCTCGACTATTCTACACAGACACGGTTCATTTGACCGTTTGGCCCGATACAACATTCTCCTATCGAGGTCCTCTTTGGCATAACTTGGTTTCTTTGAAAAGGTAACCTCCGAGGGTGATGCCCCCCAATATTAGAGGTTGATTGAAAATAAGCCTTGAATACTTGATGAGTTTTCTTAGCATATAGATGCTGCCTCGTTAAAAACCTTGCCGGTAAAACCCATTTGTGATAAAACCCGATCTAAGGGAAAAAGAGTGCAACACATGCTTTTAAACCCAAGATCTTCGAGCTGAAGGGTGCTTCGATTCCTCTCAATCGAACACCTGCAACAAGTTAGTATGAAATATAAATGAAAAGGGAGAAGGTTACACCTTAGCAATAATAGCGTTTGAGCATCGATATGTTCCAATTGCTTGGTAGTTGCTTGCCTTCCACGGTACTAAGTTTGTAGGATCCTTTGCCTACTACTCCGAGGACACGGTATGGTCCCTCCCAACTAGGGCCTAGCTTCCCTTCGTTTGGGTTTCGAGTGTTGAGGGTGACTTTCCTTAGTACTAATTCCCCGACTCGAAAGTATCAGAGGTTTGTTCTTCTGTTGTAGTATTTTTCGTTTGTTTTTGAGTGGCCATTCGGACCAGTGCGGCCTCAAGCTTTTCATCTAGAAGTTCGATGCCGGTGTTTATGGCCTCGTTGTTTGATTCCTCGGTGGCATGCTGAAATATGGTGCTCGGCTCCCCGACCTCGACCGGTATCAGTGCCTCAGACCCATATACCAAGGAGAACGGGGTCTCCCCTGTGCTTGACTTTGAAGTTGTTCGATATGCCCATAGTACTTCGGGCAGCACTTCTCTCCACTTCCCCTTTGCATTCTCTAACCTCTTCTTTAAGTTTTGAATGATAGTTTTATTTGTAGACTCGGCCTGATCATTCGCACTTGGGTGGTAAGGCATCGCGGTAGGATCGTTTTGATTTTATGATCCTCGAGGAATTTTGTCACCTTGCTTCCGATGAACTGCTTCCCATTATCACATGTGATTTCGGAGGGGATCCTGAATCGGCATATAATGTGATCCCATATGAAGTTGATGACTTCTTTTTCTCTTATCTTCTCGAAGGCTTGTGCTTCTACCCATTTCGAGAAGTAGTCAGTCATAAATAAAATAAATCTAGCTTTACCTGGCGACGTTGGTAAGGGGCCGACGATGTCCATCGCCCATTGCATGAATGGCCACGGGGATAGAACTGAGTGTAGTTGTTCACCGGGTTGGTGAATCATTGGTGCAAATCTTTGGCATTTGTCACATCTTCGAACGAATTCCTTGGTGTCTTTTTCCATGCTATCCCAATAGTAACCTGCTCTGATCACCTTTCGAACTAAATAATCGGCACCGGAGTGGTTTCCACAGGTGCGTTCATGGATTTCTTGAAGCACATTATCGGTTTTCCCCGGTCCCAAGCATACTGCTAGTGGTCCGTCGAAGATCCTTCTGTATAGTGTTCCATTCTCGTCGAGTGAAAATCGAGCAGCTCTGGCTCGAAGGGCCCTCGATTCTTTCGGATCCATGGGGAGTTTCCCATGTTTCAGGTAGTCAATGTACTTGTGGCCTTCTTCAGTCACCGATTTGGATAGTTGTACAACAGTCCTAGGGAGTATGTCATCTTCTTTGACAGACGATTCTAGATTTGCGAGTGCATCGGTCTCGCTATTTTGTTCTTGAGGTATGTGAACCAGGGATCTCTCTTTGAAGCCATGCAATGTCACTTGAAGCTTGTCTAAGTATCTTTGCATCCTATCTTCTAGAACCTCGAAGCTCCCATTTACTTGGTTTACAATCAGAAGAGAGTCACATTTTGCTTCGATGACCTCTGCTCTTAGGCCTTTGGCCAGTTCGAGACCTGCAATCATGGCCTCATACTCGGCCTCATTGTTATTCAACTTCGAAGTTTTTATAGATTGTCTAATTATGCCGCCCGTAGGTGGTTTTAGAACTATGCCGAGCCTAGACCCTTTCACGTTCGAGTCTCCATCAGTAAAAAGGCTCCATACCCCCGATGATGTGCCCGTTTTTAACAAGAGTTCTTTATCTACCTCGGGCACGAGGGCAGGCGTAAAATCAGCCACGAAGTTCGTCAAAATTTGAGACTTGATGGCCATTCGGGTTTGATACTCGATATCATACCCTCCGAGTTTGATGGCCCATTTGGCCAATCGGCCCGATAATTCGGGCTTATGCAAGATGTTTCGAAGAGGATATGTAGTTAAAACACATATAGGGTGGCATTGAAAGTAAGGTTTCAGTTTTCTAGATGCACTTACTAATGCAAGAGCTAGTTTTTCTAAGTGCGGATACCTAGTTTTAGCATCTCCTAGGGTCCGAATTATGTACCTTGTTCTTCTCGAACCAACACACCACTTACCGCTACCTCGGACACGGTCAAATATAAGTATAGTGTTTCGTCCTCCTTCAAGGTGTTGAGCAAAGGTGGGCTCGAGAGATTCCTCTTTAATTCTTCCAAGGCCTTTTGGAATTTCGGGGTCCACTCGAAGTTGTTTTTCTTCTTGAGTAAGGAGAAGAAGTGATGACTCTGATCCGATGACCTCGAGATGAATCGGCCTAAGGTTGCTATCCGCCCGGTCAGCCGTTGTACGACTTTCACACTGTTTACCACGGTGATCTCCTCGATGGCCTTAATTTTGTCTCGATCCCCTGTTCGATACCATGAAGCCCAAGAATTTTCCCGATCCGACTCCGAAGGCGCATTTCTCGGGGTTAAGCTTCATGTTGTACCTTCTTAGGATATCAAATGTTTCCTGCAAATGAGTCAAATGGTCCTCTGTGCGGAGGGACTTAACTAACATGTCGTCAATATAAACTTTCATAGATTTTCCTATTTGATGTTCGAACATCTTATTAACTAGGCGTTGGTATGTGGGTCCCGTATTTTTTAGCCCGAAAAGCATTACATTATAACAATATGTACCATACTTCGTGATGAACGAAGTCTTTTCCTGGTCCTCGGGGTTCATTTGAATTTGATTGTACCCGGAGTAGGCGTCAAGAAAGGTAAGAATATCGTGGCCGGCCTTGGCATCGATCAAATGATCGGTTGGGCAATGGAAATGAATCTTTAGGGAAAGCTTTGTTTAAATATTTATAATCTACACACATTCTCAATTTATTTCCCTTTTTGGGGACTACTACTACATTAGCTAGCCACTCGGGGTATTTCACCTCCTTAATGGATCCTGATTTGAGAAGTTTTGTTACCTCGTCCTTGATGAATGCATGTTTTACCTCAGACTGAGGCCTCCTTTTTTGCTTCACCAGTTTGAGCATGGGGTCAACGCTTAGTCGATGGGTGGTTATTTCCGGCGGGATCCCTGTCATGTCTAAATGGGACTAAGCGAATTAATCAATGTTATCAATAAGAAATTGAATGAGTTTTTTTCTGAGTTTGGGGTTTAACCCCGTTCCCAGGTATACCTTTCGATCTGGAAGATGTTCGACCAATACGGCCTGTTCGAGCTCTTCGACTATTGACTTTGTTGCATCTGACTCTTCGGGGGAAACGAAGGTTCGAGGAGTGAGGAAGTCTTCTTCGTCGTCCTCGACTACTTGCTCACTGATCACTTGTCCATGGGACTCAACCGAGGGTATAGACTGTGGTTGCTATTTGGCTACTTCCTTGTCTTCCGAGGTGGAAGGCGCCGGCGTTGGTGCCATATCGTGCACCACGAACATATCTTTTGTTGCATGTTGATCTCCATACACCGTCTTTATACCATCCTTTGTTGGGAACTTCATCATTTGATGAAGAGTTGATGGTACCGCCCTCATACTATGTATCCATGGCCTTCCAAGTAAGGCATTGTACCTCTTGTCACCTTCGATGACATAGAACTTGGTGTCTTGAATTGTACCGGCCACGTTGATTGGGAGGATAATTTCCCCCTTCGTTGTCTCACTCGCCATGTTGAATCCATTCAGGACTCGAGATGCGGGGATGATTTGGTCGAGCAGCCCGAGCTGCTCCACAACCCTTTACCTGATTATATTGGCCGAGCTACCTGGATCCACGAGCACACGTTTAATTTGAACTTTATTCAAAAGAAAAGAAATTACCAGTGCGTCATTATGAGGCTGAGATAAGGCCTCGATATCCTCTTCGCTAAATGTAAGAGCTTCCTCGGGTACATAGCTCCGAGTCCGCTTTTCCTGTGTGATGGATAGTTTTGTTCGTTTGAACACGGGTCCCTGTGGGACGTCGACTCCTCCAATGATCATATGAATGATATGTTGCGGCTCCTCCTGTTCATTTTTCCTGTTTGCATCCCTCTCTCGAAAGTGATTCTTAGCTCGGTCGCTGAGGAATTCTTGAAGGTGCCCTTCGCTGATCAGTCGGGCTACCTCTCCCGAAGTTGTCTACAATCTTCGGTCCTATGACCGTGAGTGCCATGGTATTTGCACATTAAGTTGGGGTTCCTTTGGGAAGGATCTGACTGTATTGGCTTCGGCCACCTGGTGTCTCTGATCTTAACTATTGCTGATACAATGTCTGATGCATCAATGTTGAAGTTATACTCTGACAATCAGGGTGCCTCCATCGACCTCGTGTTCCTCTCGAACCAAGTTTTGCTCATGAGTCCCCGAGAACTTTGTCCTCGATCCACTCTTCGATCGATTCGAGTTATATTACACCTCGGGGCGTTTCTTCGATCTTCGACATATGGTTGGTATCTTTCCTTGTTCGGTATCGACTCCCTTTCTACATTCCTTGATTCTTTAGCTAAGAGCCTGTTTGGATATGCTGAGCCCGAGGGGGCTCCCAATTGGTCGTTCTCAAACTTGATCTTCGATTGATACCTGTTGTGCACATCCGTCCAAGTTACGACGGGATACTCGATCAAATTTTTCTTCAGATGCTTCGAAGCTATCGAGCTTCGTTCATTCAATCCCTGAGTGAAGGCTTGCACTGCCCAGTCATCGGAGACTGGTGGTAATTCCATTCGCTCCATCTAAAAGTGGTATACGAACTCCCTCAGCATCTCGTTCTCTCTTTGTTTAATTTTGAAGACACCGGACTTCCTTGAAGCGACCTTAATGGCACCAGCATGTGCTTTCACAAAAGAGTCTGCCAACATAGCAAACAAATCTATTGAGTTTGGAGGGAGGTTATGATACCATATCATGGCCTTATGAACAGTGTTTCTCCAAACTTCTTCAACAAGACGAACTCAATTTCGTCGTCTTTTAAGTCATTCACTTTTATACCACAAGTATAAGTGGTAATATGCTCATTGGGATTTGTGGTCCCATTGTACTTTGGGATATCGGGCATCCTGAACTTCTTCGGAGTGGGCTTCGGAGCCGCACTCGATGGAAATGGTTTCTGCACGAACTTCTTCGAATCTACCCCCTTCAAAATCGGAGGTGCACCCGGGATCTGATCGACCCTCGAGTTATAGGTTTCTACTTTTTTGTCGTTGGCCTCTATCTTCTTTTCTCCTGATTCAATCCTTTTGATGAGGTCCTCGAGCATTTTCATAATAGTGGGGTTTGTTCCTGACCCATTGTTACTCGATCTTTCTGGTGCTTGCTCAACTCGAGGAGTTGTTTCCGGTCCCGCAGTACTCGGGGTTTTTTGTTGGCTCGGTAGCTGAGCAATAGATATTTGTTGTACTTGTAACATCTTAAAAATGACCTGTAGGCTAACTTCTCTTTCTTCCCGAGCTTGTGTTCTTTGCGCTTCGTGTTGGTCACCTCCGCGCACACTTCCGTCGGTATCAGTGTCTATATCAACATGCAAAGCATTGCGTGAGCCTATATCGACGGGGATTTGTGCTAGTGCTACCCCAGGGTTTTGTGGTGGCACTCTAGCGACTGAGGTTGTTGCACTGTTCTCCCCATGGAGCTCAAGAACATTGTTTCCATGTGCATTCGCTGAACTAGACATTTTTTGACCTGAAATCAAAGATTCTTGGACAAGAAGAAGTGTGAAAAACAACTTGTGTTTTCAGAAAACTAGTACCAAAACAATCACTATTATTTTTAGCCCCACGGTGGGCGCCAAACTGTTTACCTTGAAAATGGTATTAATAATTATATTTGATTTGCGGTTCTAAAAATATGTGATTTATTCCAATACTAGTTAATAATCAAGAAGTAATGAATGTAAGTAAGGAAAATGAGATAAACAAACTAAAATTGTCACAAGATTGGGCCTCGAACTCACTGGGGCTGGGAACCTCGAGGTCAGATTATAGCAATAAATGAAGAACAATAAGTGAAGAACACTAAATAAGGAGCAATAAAGCTGCGAGACAGTGTTGAGCACAAAAAAAATAGAGAATGTTCTATTGCAGTAAAATGTTATGTCTTACAAGAATAATTGGGGTCCCCTTTGTATAGGAGGGGTGAATCCCAACATAGTACATGTCTAATTATGATAGAGAAATGCTATTGGTACAGCTGTATAACGGCCTTGTACGGACTTGTACTATCTTTGCAAACCTTATCAACTCTAACCACGTGTTCTTGGAAAATTCCCACATTTCCATGACAGTCATCGATTATAGACTGCTCCTAAGTAGGTCGTGATGGGCCTTCGACATGCTTCCTCGAAATATGCACTTCGAGGTCGAGCTTCAGACTCTACTTCGAGCTTCTCGAGATCGGGCTTAGCATACCATAGAGGCCTCGATATAGGACTCTCCGATATCGACCGTATACAATCTCTCACCAAATATAAATTCAATCCACCAAAGCTTAAGAAAATCGAAAAAATAACCTAATTTTAGATCCAGCTTCGTTTAACGGTTAGAGCACACTCCCAAATACCAAAAATAAGGTTGACTTATCTTGATTATATCTGGCTGCAGTCCTACTAATCTAGCTGTAAACTACAGATTTCAAAAAGCACTGGAGTATTTTATATTTCCTGTCACAAATCACTAGGATTAATCTTGCTTTGAAGATAGGAAGAAGAAATATTATTTGTTTAAAGTTCTTAGCATCTTGCAACCTTTCCCCCAACAACGGCCATAAATTGGAAGGTCGGAATGCTGCATTTAATATGCCGTGGTTAACGACTTTGTGTCCTATTTAAAGGACCTCTAATACGAACTGAGTAGGATTAGACAACAACGATGCAAAGATATAGGTGGTGATTTCGAATTGAAGGTTTATGTGAGGTTTAAACGAGTTAAAATGGGTTTGAACAAAAGACTTGTTATATGACATTTAGACGGGTTAACTGGGCTGAACAAAAGACGTTATGTGACATTGAATCCCTTGGTTTGAACCTACGTTTGGACATATCTCCACTTGTTTTTGTACACTACATTTACCAGAACACGTGATTCATTAAGACAAGTGTTCAGCATACTCTGGAACTCAAGATATAGCAATTGAACAACTCAGCATTCCCAGCCTCATTTTGAAGCAAATCTCTGTTTAAAAGACTTGAAGGATAAGCAGATACTTTTTTTTCCTGTCGTTATTTGTGCACTGAGCAGGACTACTGGTAGAGTGCAACAGAGAATTCTTCCTGAACCATAGACATGAACCAAGGTAAAAATTGGAATATTTGCATGTGGGGCAGTAAATTAGTTTTATCTGCTTCAATATTGCTACATGACAATCATCCTTCAAAATTTCTATGAACCCCTTCGTCAGAATATTTTACTGTTTATTTCTTCAAATATTGAATCCCTTGGTTAAAATACTAAATACGCCCGTGTGTGACGTTTGGGTAGAGTAAGAAGAAGGGGAATGCAATACGTAGGCTTATTTAAAATCCACACAGAAAAAATAAATAAGACAAAAATAACAAAATAAAGCTTGAGAATTGGTTCTTGTAGTCAAGCGAACAGTGGAATAGAGGTTCATCAGATCGATAGGATTACGCAGCCGAGGCTGCGATGGTGCTGCTCTTACGTGGTGGAGGATTTCCTCCCAAAAATGCTCTAAAAAGTGTAAGAGCTTGTGAAGGAGATGTATAAGGCACTTCATGAGCTGCACCTCTTACTGTAGCAAATGTTAAATATGTAATATTTTTGCCTTCCCTTAGGCCTCCAAATGATTGACTCCAGCCTCCAATCTGCAATTAATCAACAAATTATATATACACATGTTTCCATTGTTTGATCCCTCCAGTATAGAGATGGATCCAAGATTTAGAGTTAGCGGATTCTAGGAGTTCATCTATTATAACTACACATTTTAAAGTTTTTTTTGCCTATGTAATCCAAACTAAAAGCAAAAATGCAGTCACATATTTTATCTAAGGCTACATTGTACTTTGGGAATGGAGGAACACACCTGCAAGCCATCATACCAAGGACCATATTTGTCAAAAGCAACTAGCTTTAAATCTCGAGAAAGCAGTTTAGCAATTTTCCTAGTTTGGGTCAGAGGGAGTTTTGAGTCTTGGTCTCCACTGGAAAATGCAAAACACGCACAATCTTACTTTAGATTAGTAGCTTTTAACAAAAACCAAAAAGTTAAGATTACATAGTTGTTACAATTGTGAAGTTAGTAGGAAATTTGAGTGTTGGAACTTCATATTCAGTAATCAACTAACCTGAAAAGCAGAACTGGGATATGCTCCTTTAGAATATCTGACAGTAGAGGTATAATGTTTATAGCACCATCGTCTAGCCTATACTGAAGGGGCCTGCATTTTCAGAGATTTTAACAGACTTGTTTTATAAATGCACATGCAACAATCTTATGGCTCCCAGATAAGAAAAATAAATAAGTATTCTCTGTTTAATAGTTTATGATTTTAGATAAAGCGATAAACAGAATTTAGTGCAAGAGATAGTGACGGGAAGGAGAGAACCTACCCTGAACAAATCTCCCAGGCATACGGCAGGTAAGTGGTATTGGCATGTAGCGCCTTCTGAACTTCTGGCTTGTTAAGGTACAGATCAATCCACTCAGTAAGGCATGGATCAGCAACTTTTCCTACTTTCTTATCGAGCTGTCAAAAAAAAATAGCTGCAACAAGTTAGCTCCAATTGCAAATAGTTGAATTATGTCCTATTCACAGTTCTCATGGAATTTGATTTCATACCTTTTCATGCATTGTGGCAAGGTTTCCAAGGGCCAGTAATTGTCCTGCTGCATTAGAGGATACACATGTTGGCAAGAGAATATCATCCTTAACTGTATCATTTCCCATCTCTTCCGTTCTGAGTTCCCACACTTTCAAGCATTCGTTAGATATCTCATTACGTATATACTCCAGCACATACCTTGTTTCATTACAGACTGTTCTTTGCATATCAAGCAGTTCATCAGAAATGACACCATGTGACCATAGATATTCGGCGGACTTCACGCTTATTTCAATATCTAGCAGTGGATTCCCCAGCTGCAAAGTCATTGGACTAAGTGAAGATTTGAAAGTGAAAATATTATCAACAGATAGTTGAAATATGAAAACACGCTTTGGTGGTTCAAGAGTAATGTAAACATTACTGCAATTGATTTAAGCTTGATTGGTTTAACATTGGGCTTTCTGTTGTAATCAAGCAGCAATAATGTGAACTGTGGTATATAGTGACCTAAGAACCAAAAACATTCTTATTAGTTAACAAATCTTAGTGTTAAAAAGCTATGAGTATATACAACCAAAAGACTATATAGATTAGGCCAGTTCATATGTGAACCTGCATAACTCTCCCCGGTTAAGTACACATCCGAGTTTCTATATTGGGGGAACTTCTTGAACCAGTTGAGGATGAATTGGAGATTCTCCTTAGCTGTAAAGATTACAAAGAGTAAAACCAAAGAAATCCTATAGCATTGACTTATCAATATTATTGGCTATTTCAGGAAAGCTGGTGTACCAGTTGCAGTATCATCCCAATTGATGTTGTCTGAGCTTGTATTTGAGTATGAAAATCCTACTCCAATAGGGGAGTCCACGTATAGCATGTTCGATTCTGTTTCATGTTTAGCAGTCAAAATCAGTCAGATCCTCAGGTGTAAAATCTTTTCAATATGATCATTCAGGCAACAAGAGACATTACCCAAATTCCAGGAATATTTGTTTTTTATAAGACTCCCATCAATCCCTGGCCGAAAAGGGCCATGCTCCATAAAAGCACCATAACCCACAGATGAACAACCAGGTCCTAAGGTTTTGGATTCAATCAAAAATTAATAACTTTTCACTTCAATTCTTCAAATGAAAAACCAAGATCAACAGAGAAATGTACCTCCATTGAGCCAAACAGTAAGAGGAAGCGACGCGGCATTTTCTGAATCTGCTTCCACAAAGTAATAAAATAGGGCTCTGCCATGTTGAGCATTGGTAACAATATAACCAGAGTACTGTTTGAAGAAAATATTTGGAGGCTGTCCAGGAAGAGAAGTTATGAGCTCAGCACTTGATTTGAAGCAGAAAAAAGAAGAGAAGATAGTCAAGATATAGAACCATGGAACCATTTTCAGATGGAATGAGAGAATCAACTTTGAAACTTGTTGAAACACAGTCTGTATATTGACATCTAATTATAAATGATAAGACAACAGCTAAAAGAATACATCAATCAACATTTAAACATTTTGAAAGGTTGTGTATTTTTTAATCACCATGGCCTTTAAACATGTAATTTGTTTTTTGATTAAAAAAATTACATGTTTAAAGGTTGACGTATTTTTTAATCCACGCGGGCCTGTTGTATTATCACTTAATAATTAAATGCCAGTATATTAAGTGCAAAGTTAGTGGAGGGATGAAATTTCAAAATAATCAATGATAAAAATAAACAATGTTACATATTGCAATCTACGTTGCGTGGACTCTCCAAAATACTGCCGTACCCGTGTCGGATCTCCAAAAATACACACGCACCCGGCGATATATTTGGAGAGTCCGAGCAACATGGATTGCAATATACATCCATCCAGCTCATGTGAGGCAGAATAAAATAGTAACAGGTTGGTGGGGTAGTTTAAATATATGATGATACCTTTACAACTGGGTGGTAGAAAATCATAAAATCCTTAGTCCTTCCCCCACCCCACCCCACCCCACCCCCCAAAAAAAAAAAAAAATTTACTCCTCAAAGCATTCAAATGGAAGCAGTATTTAGATGAGAGCTTGAGTTATTAGAATAATTAATTCAAAAGCACGAAATGGGCCAATTAAGCATCGGCAGATGAACACCCAGAAACTGAAACAAATGTTCCAACAGGCACAAAAGAAAACTCATCGAAAAAGAAGAGAAGCTTACTCTCAAAGCAACAACAACTATGTGTAATCACAAGCACGTTAGAATAAGCTAGCACATAAAATCCTCAATATTTTATCAGATTGATCTCGTTTTCAAAAGAACAACAAGTACATCTCATTTTCAAGGATTAGCTATATCTATATATAGGAACCCTATACATTCATTCGACTAGACCCATTTTTATACCTGTAGAAAGAAGAGGAACCTTGAGTCAAGAGTCAAGAGTCAAGAGAAAAATCTCTAACGACGTTCAAATCTCACAATTTGAGACGTTTTTGAGAGAGGTTTGAAGCACAACAGTGACCGTGGTGCTACTCATTGGAATAATGAAAGAAGAGAGAAGCTGCTGATTTTTGTTGAATTTTAATTTGGAGGTTACGTCCTAGTTCCTACATTTAAGGGGAAAAAATGTTTTATTTTACATGGTTTCAAAGGGTTTTGACACAAAAATAGTTCCTCCCATTTTTTGTTTCCTTACATCTTTCAAGTGTTTGAGCATATTTAGCTTTGTTAAATATTTAATAAATTTTAATTGTTAGATTAATGAAAATTATAGAAATTAAGAAGGTTTAATGAAAATTGTCTGAAAAATCAACCCACTTCGTCTTATGTGATGATTTAAATTTACATGCATATGATTTGAGTAAGTAAACTGCTCCATTAGGGTCAATTTCTTCCATTTGATTACACTATTGAAAAGATTCAAAAGAGATTATTCAATTAGAAAGCTCTATTGTAGGTAGAACCACTTTCACCAATTTTATGGTCAATGCGTTACCAAAATATGCTATGTTAGTATGTTTACTACTAACTATCATCTTTTAGGGTGTGTAGGAAGATAGATAGAATTAACATGATCTTTTTTATAGGGTGATATGGAGGAGAAAAAGAAGGTGCACCTTGTCAATTGGACTATTGTTGGTAAGAACTAGGAGTGGCAAACGGAGGGGTCGGGTCGGATATGAGTGTGTCGAAAACGGGTAATTCAAAAGACAGATAAATTATCCGACCCGACTCATATTTAATACGGATAAAAAAACGGGTTATCCGGCGGTATTGAATATGATCACTCTCGGGAGAATTCCTAGTCACCAACCTTGAGGAGTCTCCAATTTGAGCCTTCACAAACGTAAAAGTTAAGCTTATTTAGTTATCCATTGGTTATCCATTTTCTAAGTGAATAATACGGTTTTTATCCATATTCAACCCGTTTTTAAAGTATTTATCATCCAACCCATTTTTTAATGGATAATATGAGTGGATAACTGTTTTCTTTTAACCATTTTGCCACCTATGGTAAGAACCAAAGAAAAGGTGATCTGGATATTATAAAATGTAAGGAAATCAATAGTGCAATGCTCACAAAATATGAGCATTTATTGTTATGAGTTTGTAAATTACAGGTTTGCTCACAGTAAAATGCCCCCATGGGAACATACAGCCTATATTGACTACAAACAGAGGAAGTTACCTTCTTCTTTTTTTTTAACACAAGAATTGGTTCATTCTTTCACAACACCTACACTTTCCTTTTCTTCCCTCCTTA
The DNA here is from genome assembly GCA_005239505.1 of Nicotiana paniculata. Classification (NCBI taxonomy): domain Eukaryota; kingdom Viridiplantae; phylum Streptophyta; class Magnoliopsida; order Solanales; family Solanaceae; genus Nicotiana; species Nicotiana paniculata. The sequence goes on along the minus strand of MDKI01034665.1, from coordinate 33,621 downwards.
CTGCTCTCATCTCTCTAAGGCAATCTAGCCAGGGAAAGAAACTAAATCAAAACAAGCAAACAAACAAAAAGGTATAGCAAAAACAAAAGGACAAAAACTAGTTATTTGTGCAATTTCTTCATCTGCTGTTGAAAAACACCAAACTACCTGGCTCCTTCCAGCCCTCAGAAGTGAAACTAAAGATGCATAACATTATGCACATAAAGATTAACAAGGTGTGCCGGCTTTGCATTTGCGTACACCAGCATAGCGAGTGAGTCGGCCTGCATATGAACCAGGCTTGAACTTAATCCTATGAGGTTTAGTTAATGCAGATTTTTTCTTGTTTTGTGGCCCTGACTCCACGAAATAAGCTCCATTTAAAAACAAATCACCCTCTGATACCCATTGCCAGTTCTTCCACACCGATTCTGGCGCGTAATCCCTCTTAGTCACCTTCATTTAGCATCATGTATGTCAGCAATACACATAACATAAGCCAATAGATATAATCATATGCATATGAATTTTCCAAAAATGTGATATGAATGGTGAAGTTTACCTGCTTAGTGTTAGGATTGTTAGCGGCCTTGAAACGATTACCCTGGCTTATAATGGTGGGATTAGCACTGCCACCAATTGCATACATTTGCCAATGAGAGTAGTCATTGTTGACAACATGGAAGAATCCCCATCTGCACCTTGGCATCCTCTGTATCAATCCCTTTCCGAACCGATTGAATGCAACTGTGACTTGCATTATTGAATCTTGAGGGAAAGCATCAGATGCCCCCAAAAGCATCACCTGAATCACCATTGTTAATGACTATTGAGTCACCAAATTATAAGATTTTTCAGGTTAGTAAGAGTAACTTACATCGTTGTGATGATTGAATTTGCAGTTAGAAATGGTGATTGCAGTGGAAGCCATAATGGCATCAATGAGACCATCAGTACATTGGGACAAAGTGCAATGGTCAATCCAAATATGGTTTGAACCAAATATGGAAATACCATCTCCATCACTCACTGTCCTAATACCAATATGCTTAACAGAATCCCTTATCATTCCACCAGAGGTAGATATAATATGATGAATCCTAATGTTGTGGATTATGACATTATGCACAAATTGAATAGTTAAACCAGCGCCATAGGCAATGTGAACAGAGACTCCCCTGCCATCGATCGTCTTGTCACTTGTAATCATCAGTTCTTCCTTCAACTTAATTAACATTGATTTCTCAAAGATAATCCACAATGGCTCCTCTTGGATCACAGCATGGCGAAGGGTCCCCGGCTTTGGATCCTTCACGTCATTATCCGAGTCATCTGTTACAACATAATATCTTCCAGCTTTACCACCAGTTGTTTTGTGGCCAAATCCCCGAGCGCAATCTGCTAGCTTTTTCCTGTTTTTGGCCCAATTTTCGTCACACCGCCAGCATCTATCGATTGGATTGGTTGCCATGCAACTACTTTTTTCTTTAAGATGCCTCCTTAAGCTTGTAATATTTAGCAATGTGCTGCATAGTACATCAAATACTGATTATTCTTGAAACATGTTTAAGTAAATGGCAATAGCTATGCCACAGTACCAAACAAGTTAATAAATCATCATTATTCAATGTCCCTCTCGTCTCAATGAAATATTATAAAAATCATTTTCTCTAGTACTCTATATTTTCTACTACCATTTGAATTTCTCCAACAAGCCTAAAAACTTGTAGCAAATGTTGGACCTGATTAAGTAAATGTGCTAATTGTTTGGGTTTTTTCTTAAGGGTGTAAATGGGAAATGGAAGAGGCATCTCTTGAATTGCATATTTTTATCTCACTCTTTTATTGTCTATAAATTTAGAGACTTGGCCTCATTTTTACACATGGTAAATCTGAAATTTTCTCCTTTTTTTTTTTTTTTTTATATTGTTGCATTATTTTTCCAAATAAACAAAGTGTCAAGTGTGATATACTCCGTTTGTTGAGTTCGCCGAAGTTCTGTAATTTCGATTTCCAGTACTACAGAATAGTTTTTCCGTTCTATCCTGGGAGGAAGTAATCCATAACCTTGGACAACAGTGAGGGGATTAAATTCTTTAAGAACACACAAATAACTTGTGGGCTCGGAATTATTTTATGTTTTATTTATTGAACTAACTTTTTTTTTCTTCTCTGATTTTCTGATTTGGAATATAGATTACTGAAAATCTTAAGGAATTTACTCCTTTTTTGGTGTTCGTCTTTGAGTCTCCAAAAATCAGAATAGAGTATGTTAGTTTGGAAAGAAATTTTGTTGGATGCATGAAAGGAAAAAGGTTTTGGAAACAGTATATATGGTCATTTGATTGGTATGGTCTCGGATTTTCTGATTTTGAACAGAGATTAGTAACACTAACTTAAGGAAAACTTAATTTCAAATAAATGATCATAGATCTTTTTCTTTCATTGTGTCCTAATTTAGGTCAGCATATAGAAAAATGAAAAAAGACAGTATCAAGAAACGACTTACTCTCCAACTTCTTTGTTGAATGTATCAGTGATTTCTTGAGGATGTTCATTGTAGGCAGCAATGGAAGAGTTGAGCGCTTCCTTAGCTTGCTGTTCCAAATATGCATCAAATTCAGCAATGCCGGCATGCAAATTAGGGACTAATGAAGCTAACGATATAATCAATATTAACAAAACTGAATTCCCATTAATAAAGGCCATAGCTTTTTTAATCTTTTTAATGCAGCTATATAGCATCAATATCTCTTTTTCTATTTCTCTTGTAGTGCGTAATCTTTTTTTAGGTATTACTTGCGAATCACTGGAGAAATGTTTGTATCCAGTGACTCGCTTTTGGAATGCTGTTTAGAAGGAAGCCATCTATAAAGAGAAAGTTTCTTTATATATATATATATCGTAGGTAAGTTCCCAAAAATAGAGAAGAAGAAGGAAGTACATAGAGGTATAACAGACACAATGGACCTTGGAAAGAAACATATGGCGGGGATAACGGGTGTCCAAAGACGGATTTAAGGTTGGCTTTTATAGGTTACTAACTAACTTTTGAATGTTTGTTAAAAGAAGTCAAGTAAAATTATAAACAAAATCCACTATACCTTTTTATATCATAAGTAAAATTAGTACGTTTAAGCTGGTGAGTGCGGACAACTACCGCAGTCGTCACTCTTTCGGTTCATTAGGTTCAAATTTACTACTCCCTTTATTTTAATTTACGTGAACCTATTTGATTGGATAGGAAGATTAAAAAAATAAATAGGACTTTTAAAACATATAATGTTAAACATGTCATAATATTTGTGTGGTTGTAACTAAGGGCAGAACTAGGTGAGCGGAAGGTGGTTCAGTCGAACCCCTTCGTCGATGTATACGGTGAAAACCGAGTTTGCCCTTCATATGATTAATCGAGACTGGAACATGATAGTCCAAGTTCAACCTCATGTTATATCGAGCCATGGTGCGAAGTTAGATTGTTGAGCTCGTGACTCAGAGACCGATCAAGATCGAGATCGGCCAAGATCGAGACCGAGCAAAATAGAGATCGAGCGAGACTCGAGGAAAGTTTACCGAGTCAAATAACGGAAAGCCAAAATATCTGTAATCGAGCGAGGATCACGGCGCAAATCCCCGCACATATCAAGAAGAGGTTGATTAACTAATCAATCATGAGATTTCTTATTGTATTTAGAATTGTATCAAGAGTAGGACTCCCCTACTATATAAAGGGGGCTTGGTCATTTGTAAAACACATTATATTTACGCAATACAAAGTAATACGCTGTCTTTTTTAGCTTTCAATATCTTGTTACTTTGTTCATATATCAGTGGAATCTTCACTTGGTTCGGGGGTGACCTAACTCGAGGGCCAAAGCTATACAATTCGTTTGGTTTGCATTTATTTCTTTTACAGTCAATTCCAATATTAATTTATATATTTTCTCAACTTGTACCAAGTTATATCGTGTATCCTTAAAACCACGTATAAATTCAATTGTTATCCATTTTTAGGATAAACAATTTGGCGCCCACCGTGGGGCTAAAAAATAATAGTGACTGTCTGGTACTAACATTCGTAACATACACTATTTTACGCTTGTTCTTGTAAGTATCTTTGATTCCAGGATTAACATGTTGAACTCTCAAGCAGCACCAGTACACGTGGACAATGACTTCGGTCATCATGATGAAAATGACAACATATCCGCCCCAGGGGACAAAGTACCTCCAATTGGCCTCGATGGAGTTTCGGCCGTAGATCCAATCGACGTCAGCTCCCATGTAGTCATTAATGCAAATTTGGCAGTCAATCCCGGGAGTAGCATCTGCAGGGATGTTCGATCGGCCATTTAGAGCATACATGGCGGCGAGGAAGGCGGAATCAACCTTCGGGTGTTCTTCGAGATGTTACAGGCTCAACAAGCCGCAATAGCACAACTCCAAAACCAGAACCATGCACCAAGAAGGATCGAGCCAGAGCCGTCCCAGGAAGTAATTCACAGGGTCGAATTGGTGTCAAGGAAATCGAACGGAAATGAATGGGGGACCGATCCCACGATCATGAAGATACTCGAGGAACTAACGAAGCAAGTTGAATCGGGGGAAAAGAAAATCTAAGCAAATGACAAAAAGGTGGAAACCTATAATTCCAAGGTTGATCAAATCCCGGGGGCACCACCGATATTGAAAGGTTTGGATTCCAAGAAGTTCGTACAAAAGCCCTTCCCCCCGAGCGCAACTCCCAAACCGATCCTCAAGAAGTTTCGCATGCTCGATATTCCTAAGTATAATGGAACAACTAACTCCAACGAGCATGTCACCTCTTACACATATTCAATTAAAGGGAATGATCTAGAGGATAACGAGATCGAATCTGTGTTACTAAAGAAATTCGGGGAGACCCTGCCAAAGGGAGCAATGATATGGTACCATAATTTACCACCTAACTCTATCGATTATTTTTCCATGCTTGCAGATTATTTTGTAAAAGCACATGTAGGAGCCATAAAGGTCGAGACTAGGAAGTCGGACCTCTTCAAGGTAAAGCATAAAGATAACGAGATGCTTAGAGAGTTTGTGTCTCGGTTCCAAATGGAACGAATGGATCTACAAAGTCTTCGATGAATGGGCCGTTCAAGCTTTCACTCAAGGACTAAATATACGAAGCTCAGTTTCTTCACAGCAGTTGAAGCAGAACCTGATTGAATACTCGACTGTTACTTGGGTCGATGTGCATAATCGATATCAATCAAAGATTAGAGTCAAAGACGACCAACTGGGGCTCCTTCTGGGTCCGTTTATGCTGTCAGGCCCATCGACAGAGTCTAAAGGGACATTGATCTAAAACCAAGGTTGAACAGGGATCGATATCAGCCTTATAATAGAGATCATAAGGGCAACGGACCTGGGTGCAACCCTGTACGAGGTAAAATTAGAAATGATCGAGGCCAGAGCTCTCGAGGGCTCATGAGCAAGAATGGTTTCGACAGGCATGTCGGACCTAAAGAAGCACCCTGATTGTCAGAATATAACTTCAATGTTGACGCATCTGCCATCGTATCGGCTATCGGATGCATCAAGGATACTAAATGGCCTCGACCTCTACAGACCGATCCAACCCATAGAAATTCCAACCAAATGTGCAAGTATCATGTCACACATGGCCACAAACGGAAGATTGTAGACAGTTAAGAGAGGAAGTAGCTCGGTTCTTCAATAACGGGCACCTTCGGGAGTTTCTAAGTGATCGAGCCAAGAATTATTTTAGGAACAGAGGTTCCAACAGACAGAACGAGCAAGAAGAACCGAAACACGTCATTCACATGATTGTCGGAGGGGTAGATGTTCCTCAAGGTTCAGTGCTAAAACGCACCAAGGTGTCGATCATGAGGGAGAAGCGAATTCGGGATTACATACAAGAAGGAACCTTGTGCTTCAACGACGAGGACGCAGAAAGGATCATGCAGCCCCATAACGACGCATTAGTAATATCTTTACTCATGAATAAGACTCAAGTTAAACGTGTTTTAATTGATCCAGGTAGTTTGGCCAACATCATTCGATCGAGGGTCGTAGAACAACTCGGCATACAGGATCAAGTTGTGCTCGCGGCCCGAGTGCTAAACATATTCAGCATGGCATGTGAAACCACTAAGGGCGAGATAACTTTGCCAGTGAACGTGTTCGGGACCATCCAGTAGACGAATTTCCATGTGATCGAGGGCAACATGAGGTATAACGCCCTGTTCGGGAGTCCATGGATCCACAACATGATGGTGGTGCCCTCGACCTTTCACCAGGTTCTAAAATTCCCGACACCAGAGGAAGTCAAAACAGTCTACGGGGAGCAACCCACCGCAAAGGAAATGTTTGTTGTTGACGAAGTAATTTTGATATCGGCACTCTCATCGACGAAGGGGTCAAATTCGAAGGGAAAACAGGAAGCCAAATAGTAATCACAGACGCCGGCCTCGACCCAACCAGAGAAGCAGGGGACTGATGAAGATGATGATTATGGGGTCCCTCGATCCTTCATAGTCCCTGATAACTCCGACGCCACCAAGTCAACGGTCGAATATCTCGAGCAAGTCATACTGATCAAACATCTGCCCGAACGAAAGGTATACTTAGGCATAGGGTTAACTACTGAGCTCGGGAAAAACTTATTCAATTTCTTATAGCTAACATGGATTGCTTTGCTTGGTTCCATCTCTACATGACAGGGATCCCACTGGAAATCACCACCCATAAACTAAGCTTGGACGCAAAGTTCCATCCGGTGAAGCAAAAAAGAAGACCCCAATCCGAGGTCAAACATGCTTTCGTCAAAGATGAGGTAACCAAGCTTCTTAAAATAGGGTCCATCCGGGAAGTAAAATACCCTGAATGGTTAGCAAACGTAGTAGTAGTCCCTAAGAAAGGAAACAAACTTAGAATTTGTGTAGATTACAAAGATCTAAATAAAGCATGCCCCAAGGATTCTTTTCCTTTGTCTAATATCGATCGCATGATCGATGCCACAGCCGGCCACGAGATACTCAGTTTTCTCAATGCCTATTTGGGATACAACCAAATACAGATGAACCCGAATGATCAGGAAAAGACCCCGTTCATCACTAAATATGGTACCTACTGCTATAATGTAATGCCATTTGGATTAAAAAATGCTGGTGCCACTTATCAACGCCTAGTAAACCGGATGTTCGAAGAACAAATAGGAAAATCTATGGAAGTTTACATTGATAACATTCTAGTTAAGTCCCTACGAGCAGAGGACCATTTGAAGTATTTGCAGGAAACCTTCCAGTATATTGAGGAAATACAACATGAAGTTGAATCCAGAAAAATGCGCGTTCGTGGTCGGGTCAGGCAAATTTCTCGGATTTATGGTATCCAACCGAGGAATCGAGATCAACCCCGACAAGATCAAAGTTATCGAGGACATCACGGTAGTAGACAACGTAAAAGTTGTGCAGAAGTTAACCGTGCGCATAATCGCCCTGGGGCGATTCATCTCGAGGTCCTCCGATAATAGCCACCGATTTTCTCATTGCTGAAGAAGAATAATAACTTCACGTGGACTCCAGAATGCCATCAGGCCTTGGAAGATCTTAAAAGGTACTTATCGAGCCCACCGCCGCTCCACAAGCCGAGGGCAGACGAATAGTTGTACTTATATTTGGAAGTATCGGAGATAGCGGTAAGTGGAGTCCTAGTCCGGGAAGAAAACGTACGTAATTTCCTATTTATTATGTTAGCCGGACCTTAGGAGAGGCCGAAACTAGGTATCCCCACCTAGAAAAGTCGGCGCTCGCTTTGATCAGCGCCACTAGGAAATTAAAATCATATTCCAATGTCACCTCTATGTGTTGTAACGACTTATTCACTTCAAAATATTATGTATAAACCCGAGATTTTGGGACGGTTGGAAAAGTGGGCCGTAGAAATCAGCATGTATGATATCAAATATCGACCCCGAACCGCCATTAAGTCTCAAATTTTGGCAGACTTTGTTGTTGACTTCACGCCGGCCCTAGTACCCGAGGTTGAAAGAGAACTGTTGGTAAACTCGGGTACGTCCTCGGGAATCTGGACCTTCTTTATAGACGGTACTTCGAACGCAAAAGGATCCAGGCTCAGAATTGTGCTAAAACCACCCACAGGCAACGTGGTTAGACAATCTATTAGAACTGTAAAATTGACTAACAACGAGGCTAAATATGAGGTCATGATTGCAGGTATCGAACTAGCCAAAAGCTTGGGAGCAGAGGTGATCGAAGCCAAATGCGACTCCCTCCTAGTGGTGAATCAGATTAACGGAACCTTTGAAGTTAGGGAAGAACGAACGCAATGATACCTAGATAAGTTACAAGTAGCTTTGCACCGATTTAAGAAGTGGACTTTGCAACATGTACCTCGATATTAAAATAGTGAGGCTGATTACCTCGCAAACTTAGGGTCATCGGTCGAGGACAACGAGCTTAATTTGGGGGACTTCATGCAACTTATGAGGTTAGTAGTCGAAGAAGGCCATGGTGAGATAAACTCCATAAGTTTGACCTTGGATTGGAGAAATAAATACATAGAGTATTTGAAGACCGGAAATCTTCCCTTAGATCCAAAAGAACCGAGGCCCCTGCGCACGAAGGCAACACGATTCACCTTGTCTAAAGATGGAACCTTGTTCAGGAGAATGTTCGATAGTCCACTAGTGATATGTCTAGGACCGGGAGATACCAAATATGTTCTGAGGGAAGTTTACGAAGGCACTTGAGAAAATCATTCTGGTATCGAATCATTAGTTCAAAAGGTAATCAGAGCCGGCTATTACTGGATCGACATGGAAAACAAAGCGAGAGAGTTCGTTCGAAAATGCGACAAAGGCCAAAGACATGCACCGATGATTCACCAACCGGGGGAACTACTCCACTCGGTCTTGTCACCATGTCCATTCATGAAGTGGGGTATGGACATCGTTGGCCCTCTTTCATGGGCACAAGGTAAAGCTCAATTTATTTTGTTTATGACTGGCTATTTTTCTATGTGGGTTGAAGCACAAGCCTTCGAGAAAGTAGGGAGAAGGAAGTCATAAACTTCATTTGGGATCACATCATATGTCGATTCGGAATGCCATCTGAAATTGTGTGTGATAACGGGAAACAGTTCAAAGTAACTAAATTTCTCGAATACCATAAGATCAATAGAATCCTGTCAACACTTTATCATCCTAGCGGGAACGAGAAAGCCAAATCGACCAACAAAACCATCATCCAAAATCTTAAGAATAGGATAACCGACGCCAAAGGAAAGTGGAAGGAAATTCTACTCGAATTTCTTTCGGCATATCGCACAACCTCGAAGTTTAGTATTGGGGCAACAAAGGAATCAAGTGACGAAGCCATGAATACGAGCCTAGATCTATTGGATGAAAGACGTGAAGCCGCCCTCATCCGATTGGCCGTCCAAAAACAACGGATCGAGAGATACTACAATCGAAGAGCCAATCTTCGATATATTAACGTCGGGGACTTAGTGCTAAGGAAATTCACCCTCAACACCTGAAATCAAAATGAAGGGAAATTGGTTCCAAACTGGGAAGGACCATACCAGATTCTCGAGGTCACCGGAAAAGGGCCCTACAAGCTCGGAACGATGAATCGAGAACAACTACCGAGCAATTGGAACGTATCTCACCTAAAAAGGTATTACTTATAAGGTACGACCCCTTTCTATTTCCTTTTTATTTCAGACTAACACTTGCAGGTGGTCAAAAATAAACGACGATGGATTTTTCGGCGAACGGAACGAAGTCTTTAGGTCTGAAAGCACTTGTTGCACTCTTTTTCCCCTTAGACCTGTTTTGTCCCAAATGGTTTTCTCGGTGAGGTTTTTAACGAGGAAACAATTAATCGTGATAACTTAGAATCAAGCCCAATTACGAATCGGAATCGAAGATCAATTCAACAATATCCGAGGTTCCTTTGCAATCAACCTCGAATACTAGGAGGGATACCCTCGAATATGCGTTATCTTCGAATATCAACTCTAGCGAGGAAACTACTTCATGAAGGGAGCGTCTCGATAGATAGGATTTATTGTAAGGGACAAACGGTCAAAATGAACCATGCCCATGTAGATTGCTCGAGCCCTGGCATAAAACATGTACGCATGTATCACTATTTTGATCGAGAATAAAGAGAAGTAATTTCCTTGCAAATATTTTATGTTTCAAAATTTTTTAATCTTTACATCTCTTAAAGATCTTACTACTTCCAAAAATAACAAGCCCTGGGGAAATACTTAACCGGAATACGAACGACCACTCCCTCACTCGGGGACTGCCGTCCAACTCAAACAGCCCAAGTCATCGGGACTCAGAGGCAAAAGACCTAATAGGAAACTCCCCAATTTCTAAGGCCACGGCCACCCCACTCGGGGACTATTCTCTCGGGAAAACCTAGATAAAACGGGAAAACAAGCCCAATGGGCAGCTCCCGAACTAAAAGTCTATGGCCAATTTAACACGGTTCGGAGACGTCCGAAATACGTAACAAAAATAGGCCTTCGAAAAAAGAAAAAAATCCTTTCACAACCGGTTCTAAAGTCTACCCTCGACAAAGTCTCAAACTTAAGATATTTTCGGGGAAAAAACTTCGGTAACATCGATCCCCAATAATGCCTTAACCCAGAAACGCAATAAAGGCAAGGTTTGCTCGAACCCTCGAACAAACATTATTGTTTCATGCTAAGGCATTTCAACCTTTGTGAATACAAATAATAAAGCAAAAGAAAAATTTGAGAGCCGAAAGGGAAAGAAAAGCGTTATATTTATATACAATAATTTTTTACAAAGGCCAAATCGGCCTAATGCAAAATTTACAACGGCCAAAACAGCCTCAGAAAAAATGCAAAAGAAAAACAAAAAATATAAAGTCCTAAGTGGCTTGGTCTTCATCGAAGGTTGCATCTCCATCCTCGGGATCTTCCCCGTCTTCAGACTCGTTCAAGCTCTCGGAGTCTTCCTCCGAAAAGACCAGCTTCCGGACCCTGGCTTCCTCTGCTTTGCCATTCTCGATTTTGATCGTAATATCGAAGCCTGAGCATTAACTCCCTCAAGGTCTTCCCTTCGAGCTTTCCATGTTGCATGATCCACCATGCTCTTGGACTTCGCCAGGATGGCCTCGACATCGACCTTAATATGGGCCAATTTAGCATCAGCTTTGGTGTCGGCCACGGCCACCTCGGATCTGGCTACTTCGGGTTCAGTGGCAAGTTTGCCCTATCAGAAACGGCCAAGACCAACTGAGATTGAAGCTCCTTGATTTTCTCAACCTACACTGAGGCCTTCTCTTTTGTAGCTTGGAGATGGGTCTCGGCCGACTCCAGTTGTGCTTGGACGATTTTCTTTTTTGAGGCTAAGATGTCCATGTTCTTTTTGAATTCTTCAGCCTCGGCTTGTATCGCATCTACCTGGGTCTGGAGCCATCCGATCTGTTCGGGCCTCTGTCGGACCTGCAAGATTAGATCGTTAGTTACTCTCCAATTCATCTTCACTATCGTGAAGCACTCGAAATACCTGCTCAGCCATCTCGATATGCTCACTCAGAGCCGTTTCTAAATCGGCTCGAAGCTTCTCACTCAGAAGCTTGTAAGTGTCCACCTTCTCGGTAAGTGCTCGGACCTCAGCCTCGTGCTCCTCCCGGATCCGAAAGAAATCTTCGTGGTGCAATACTGAAGCCTGAAAGCACGGAGAAAGATGTTAGAATTATACACGACTTTAAGTTTAAAGTAGATAAAGAAGTAACCCTCGAAGTTACCCGGTTTAGAGCATGTTGGACCTTGTTAAACAGGCAAGGCGCCTCCATCGCATTCATCACGGCTTGATTCTCCTCAGTCACCAAACATATGAGATAGCTAGCAACCCTCGTGGTGGCAGAGAAGACTCGGGAATCCGCGGGGACAAAAAAAGTTATCGACCGCCTACGATCGGGGTCAGCACTTGGAGCCGGAAATTGACCTACCCGTTTTGGGCTCGATGGAGACCCAGTAGCACCCGATGATGGCACTTTGTTTGGAAATTCTCCGAGTATGGCGCTATCTTCCGAAGCAGTAGACTCAAGTCCATCTAAGAATCCATGAATGCCGGCCACCTCCTAAGGCCCTTCGTCAAAATGGATCTCTAATATGTCGGCCTCATGAATCATGGCATCAGAAATTAGCGGGGAGCCGCAAATGTCGATCACTCCGAGATCTTCCCTCGGGATATCTTATGTAGCTCGAGAAGCATTTCCCCGGGTCTCTCTCTCGACCCTCTCGGGGACTTCGGCCACTGCCTCTTCTACGACCTCCATAGTTTAAGGTATCTCAGAGTCGCGCCTCACTTGGGCCACTAGCTCAGATTTTTTTTCTTCCTCTTCTGACTCTTCTCTCAACCGATTGAGTGAGAGTTCTCGGGCCCCGTCCTTTTTGGGCTTGTGGGCCAACCGTTTCCTCGGTCTCCTCCTCTTTTCTGAGCCCGACAAACTCGGAGCTCCTTTTCTTTTATTCTCTTTGGCCTTCTTTGGAGCAGGTGGTTGGGGAAGGACTTATTCAGCACCAGAAGGGGGCCTCAATGCAACGTCCTTCCCTAGACCTACAAAGGAAAAAAGATGAGTAAGTTCGAGAAGAAGCCCGAACGATAACTGTTGAAAGAAACTTATCATGATTGCGGGCCTCTCATCGACCCTTCGATAACTCCATCCAAGCACGATCGTAGTATGGTCTCTGTGACACTAGGCCCTCGACCAATTGCTTGAGTTGCAGAATTGGGTCCGACATCTGGGCCATAGCCGCAACACCAGAAACATAGATGAGGAAAAAAGAGAAGAAGCAAAACAGCGAAATTGAGCATTCAAGGCGAAGTAATACTTATGATTCATGTTCCACTTCTCAAGAAATGGCATGTCTTCAGCAGGGATCACGTCTGAATTCCTAATTCGTACAAATTGACCCATCCAACCTCGATCCCGAGATTCGTCTATGCTGGAGAACAGGGCCCTACTGGCCCCACGAGCAATTTTGATCAGTTCTCCTCAATAGAGCCGAGGACTTTAAAGGCGCATAAAGTGATCGAGGGTGAAAGTATATCCCTCGATTTTTCTTGTGAAGGATCGGAGGAGAATCACTATTCTCCAGAATGAAGGATGGATATGGCCAAGGGTCACATCGTATCTCTTCCACAAGGCGGAGATGAAAGGGTCTAAGGGACCAACGTGAAAGGGTAAGTGTAAACACTTAGAAACTCCTCCACGTGGGTAGTGATCAATTCCTCGGGCGAAGGAACTACTACATGTTTTTTGTCCTAGTTGCACTCCTCTTTAACTTTATCGAGGATGTCTTCGGTGATTGTGCATATGTACCTCGATATCGGCTCACATCGGACCAGTACCGAGGAGGTCTTTTCGAACTTAGAGTCAGTGACAGTTGGGCACCCTGCTGGAACTAATTCCTCAGGGTGGGGCTCCACCGCAGCCTCACCACAAGCGAATCGTGATGAAGAAGAGGCCTCCTTTTGCGGCACGATTTTTGAAATTTTCGCCGTTGATGAGCAAGAGAAAAGAGAATTAGGATGGTATGCAGTTTGAGAGTTCAAGAAATTTGGATGTGAAAATTGTAAAGCAAAGGAATTTTTTGAAGAAAAAGCAAAAGTAGGAAGAGGTTTGAGAGTAAAATTTTGAATGAGAAAAATCTAGGGTATTTATAGGTTGCTGGCGACGGTTCAGAACCGGTAGTGACGACTAGCGGCTGATAGGAATTTAGTGCCTTGGCAACTGGACCAACGGGATGTTTTGTCACTTGTTTCATAGTCGGGCTCGTCGCTTACGTCGTTACCCATCGAGACAGAGTTCGAAAATTCATATAGTTTTTCGTCATCTACTTTCCGAGAAACGAGGGGACTATTTGTATATGGTCAAAACCGAGCTTGCCTTTCGTATGATTAATCGAGACTGGAACATGATAGACCAAGGTTCAACCTCGTGTTATATCGAGGCATGGTGCAAAGTTATATTGTTGAGCTCGTGACCCGGAGACCGATCAAGATCGAGACCGAGCAAAATAGAGATCGAGCAAGATTCGAGAGAAGTTTACCGAGTTAAATAATGTAAAGCCGAAATATCCGTAATCAAGCGAGGATTACGGCGGAAATCCTTGCACGTATCAAGAAGAGGCCGATTAATTATCCAATCATGAGATTTCTTACTGTATTTAGAATTGTATCAAGAGTAGGACTCCCCTACTATATAATGGGGGCCTGGTCATTTGTAAAACACATTACATTTACGTAATACAAAGCAATACACTGCCTTCTTTTAGATTTCAATATCTTGTTACTATTTTCATATATCAGTGGAATCTTCACTTGGTTCGGGGGTGACCTAACTCGCCGGTCAAAGCTATACGGTTCGTTTGGTTTGCATTTATTTCTTTTACAGTTAATTCCAATATTAATTTATAAATTTTCTCATCTTGTACCAAGTTATATCACGTATCCTTAAACCCGCGTATAAATTCAATTGTTATCCATTTTCATGGTAAACAGTCGAAAAATTACACTATGTATATAAGATTAATTTTTTTCACGTATTATTTTATGTTGAATCTGGCCCTTAGCTTCTTTGCGTGTTAACTTTTTTATATTTTTTGAATCTCCTTGATGAAAATCTTGTTTTGAAACTTGTGATCTTATACTTGCTATTATATTTGTGTGGTTATAAAAGTTTTTAAAGGGTAAATAAAAAGTTAAAGTTAAATTATTTTTAAATTTAGAAAGATATTACTCTTTTCTTAACGGACTTTAAGTCATATACATGAATTCAAGTTATATACATGAATTCAAGTTACAGGTTACCATTTAAATATTTAATAAAATAATTGCCGTAATTACCTTCTAAGTTATTTGATTGTGTAAATATTAAACCCTATATATACATATACACATGTACATAGTTAGAGAAAAATATTCTGGGTGAAAACAGCGGCATTTGACTGTCAAAATATAATGTCGACAATCATAACAAACGTAAGTACTTTTCGAAGAAGTTTTTACAATTTAATGTGTCAATGCAGATATAAATGTTTAACCAAAAAATAGGATTTTAGTCAAAGCCTAATTTTAGAAGAAATCGAGTTACTGATAACCAAATAATTTCTTACTTCCTCAATAATTCGCTTGAAAGGAAATAAAAATGGTAATATGAATTAGCTGAAAAGAGAGAATAATAGATTTCACAAAATAAGCAAGAGAAAGTAAATATCTTTTGATAGTATTTGGAACTTGTCCTTACAAGTGAGATTTGGCACCATATATAAGAATACCCAAATATAACGTTTCTTACTATTTATGACGAATTCATTATGGGCATTAATGGTATTAATTGCCCATTATGATTGGTAATCGTAACTGACTATAAGAATTCTGTAACGATTCTGATTCCCTTTCCTTATTAATTGTGGGTTCATGAATCTTCCTTATTTCCAGTCTTGATTCGTTGTGCTCGTGCCTCTTCAACAAATACTTAGGCTCGAACATTGATTCTTTATTGTCTCGTGGGTATTTACTCTGCGTCTTTCGTGCTTCATATGTTTCATTAATGAAATATGTCAGTTCTCAATCCACTATTGTTCCATATATCATGCTTTTTCAGCTAAATGAGGTTCCACGTGTAACATCTATTTTCCACCAATATAGATAGTCCCCCCACTTTCTGAATATTCTTCAACTGAATATTCGGGAAGTGATAAGTATTTATGGCGGGAATTCTTTGCCGCAGCTTTTAAAGTATCATTGTGTTTTCTTCATAATCAACACGACCTATGTCACATCTATTTAATGTATATTCCACGTGGCTCTTGGTGATTGGTTCTGTGACTTCTCAGCGCTTTTACGGTTTTTCTGCGGATGTGTCAGTCACGAAGTGACGGTTTCATTATGGCACTTCATCATGACCTACTTTCAATGATGGTAACTTCTTCTTATAAATACTTCATACTTCTTTGGTTTCACGAAATCTCTCTTCTACAATATTCTATTTTTTATTCTTCCTTCTTACTTCTGCATCTACTCCTTGTTAATTATTTACATAATCATGTCTTCTCCCTACACCTTATCCTCGCAAGGTTGTCATTGTCAATGAACTTGCTCCTTCTACTACTCCTGTTAGAAGTAGAAGAGGTGGTAGAATTCGTTGTTTAGGCTCATTGTTTAACCGTGGTTATTCTTATCATGTAAATTTTTCCACACCTTCATCTTAAACCTAGGGCTTCTTTGACGCCTAGATCCTCTTCTAGGAATAGAGAATCGAGTGAAATAGCACGCGAACCAACATTCGCTGAAATTGTCCCTCAGGAATTTTCTTTTTCCACTGATCGAGAAACCATGAGAAATCAAGTTCTTCCATATCTTTCCTTAATCGCGTTGTTGATATTTATCGAGGGCTGCTTAACGGGCGAATCAGGCGGTTATTTACTCTTAACGGTTTGGCCTATCGGTTATCGGTTTTTAAATGTATCAATCCTCTAGTTACCCGATAAGATATCGGGCAGATTGGTATCGGTTTAGCTATTATTGGGCGGTTATCAGGTGGTTATTGGTTTAGTTTAAGCTGATTGAAACTTAACATACTTCAACACAGTGTTGGGGAGAACATATTTCTAGAAATTAAATGAGCCATTCAAACCAACTGTACTATCTTCACATTCTTGTGCATTGATCTAATTACAATTGTAACTTGTTCAATCTGATCTTCACTCGAACAAGAAGAAAGGAGCACTTTTTTGTTCCACCATCTGGATAGCAACCTTCATCGATCATTTGCTCGAATATTGCTAAGCATCTTTGGTATTGTTTCTTTTTAGAGTATGCTCCAAGTATGGAAGTCTAAGTAACCACATCTGGCTTCAAGTTCTTAGTAGGAAGCGATTGAAAATTATCTTCCATTTTTTGATAAATCCTAATCGTCCATATGCATTGATCAAGATATTTTAGGTGTTGGTATCAGATACATAAGGTCCAGCTTCGATTATAGTTAAGAGTTCTTCCATTTTTGAAAACTGACCAAGACGACCATACAAGTTGAGCATGTTGTTAAGAAGAAAAGTATCTAGTTTCACCCATTCTTTATGCATCTGGTAAATTACACCATGAGGCCATATACTAGATATCAAAAGAGAATTAATCTATAGATATTCATAATTGTACCCGGGAGTCGGCGAGACGACGAGTGGGAGAGGGAGAGGGAGAGGGAGAGGGAGAGGGAGAGGGAGATAGAGAGGCGAAAGGGTTGGCTGGTGGTTGCTGGGTTTAGATGCTAGGGTTTTTAAAGTGTAAATATTAATAGTTTAATACTGATTATTGGTCTCCGCTCTTCACTGTGGAAGAGACCTAATGGCCAATTAGATACTTCCAAGCAATCAGAGTACAATTCACTTTGCACTTCGTACAATTGTCCAGAGCAGTAATATGGATAAAAATAAATTTGTATATATATATATATATATATATATATTCTTAACGGGTTAACATATTATCCGTTAAGAAAATTGAATAATACGCCCCCAAACCGATAAGTTGTTAATAAAAAATTTTAATCTATTCCCCGTCCGTTAAATCGTTAACCTGATACCAATAGGCCATTATGCTTCGGTTTTGGTCCGGTTTTTGGTTTTGGTTCGGTTTTGAACACCCCTATATTTATCCCACCTTAATCACCACTGGTTTAATTTCCCTTGTTCGAAGAGAATGCAACTGGAAACCTGATTTCCCAACTTTACTTCCCGGTTCCAACCAAAGAATAACTTCATACTAGGCTGGTTATTCCTTCGTTTACACATATCCTTAATTTAGGGTTCAAATCACCTATCGATCCAATGATCATTGAATTATGTCGCTACTTCAATGTGTGCCTAGAACAGATTGGTCCCATCTGTTGTATGCCTCCGTTATTTATCAAACTTGGCTTCTTTGCCTTTTACCTTTCGTCACTTGCTTCATCTTTACCCCCCTAAATTATTCCACGAAGGAGTTTTTTACCTTGTGGCCAGAAGTAAGAGGGTATTGGTCAGCCTTGAAGATGATAGATACCGTGGCTGGTATGCCCGTTTTGTTGTTGCTCCCACTAATGCTCTGGTGGGTGAAGAAAACATGTCTTTTCCAGAAAAATAGAATTTTGCGCGTAAGTATTTTTCCCTTGTCCTTTTTCTTTCTTAAAAAAGAAACTCATGTGTTCTCGTGCCTACTTTTTCAGAGTTTCTTATCATGCCTTTTTCCTTTGCTAGGATTTCTTATTAGTGTTATTAGTCCCACATCTGTCTCATCCACAAGACTTTCTGTTACTCTTGCTCAAGAAAGAATTTTGAGATCTTCTTCAAAAAGAAAAGTTGATGGAGCCTGTGGCTCTGAAGGTGAAGTAGAACCAGAGGAGGGTTCTTTAGTACGTATCGAGTCAGGAGATGCGCAATTTCTGATGATGAAGGTACTCCCCCATCGAGTTCAGTCCCCTCTAGACTTTTGGATGAGCCAGAGAGTGCCCCGTTGGTGATCTCTGATGAAGAAGTTACTGATCCCCCCAAGAATCTGTTGAACATCTGTTTTCTCGTGGCTTCAGAAGTGATGAAGCTTTTGGACCTGTTTCTAAGTAGTTGCCCCTCTCCTACATTCTAATATCAATCCCCAGTTCATCTCCAAGTTCCCTTACCCGAAGTTTCTTATGATTCTACCCCCGTGAATGCTTCCACCTTATCTACCATCCCTGTTACTACTACTTCTCATGTAGAAGTTGATCCTTCTAGTAGTAAGAAGGCGATGAAGAAAATTGTTGTCGGGGTTCATGAAGGTGGGAACTTATTTAAGAAGTCGGGTCAAGCCGATGTATGGTTGAAGCCTTTGCTTGGTCCTGTGGAGAAAGCGAAGTTGGAGAGTCATAGTTCGTTGACTTGGATGAATGATATTGTTCATTCTTCTGTGAAGGTTCGAGTTTGACTACACTCCCTCTTTCTCTTCTTTTCGTTTATCCATAACTTCTTTTATTTCTTTGTAGATCAATTTAATAGGTATGGATCTCATGAAAAGGATCATCCATGCGGACCAACAAATTATTGATCACCGAACCGAGGCTGACAATTGGAAAGGGCAATTTGAGGGTCTTCAATTGGAGAAAGAAGAGTTGGCATAGGAGAAGAGTGCCTTAGAGCAAAAAATTAAGATGGTAGTCGTTGAATTGCGATTGAGAAGGCTTCTTCAAGTCAAGTCGGTAAGGATAAGTATATCCTTGAGTCCTAATTTTCTGAACAACTTTTGAAGAAAACTGAGGAAATAAGGGGTTTGAAGGAACTCCTTAACCAGAAAGAGACTTATGCATGAGAGTTTGTTCAAACACTTACTCAAGCTCAAGAGGATCTCTATGCCTCTACTGATAAGGTTAAGTTCTTGGAAAGTTCCTTTACCCCTTTGAAGACAGCCTATGATGCCTCTCAAGTAGAGAAAGAAGAATTGAGAGCCGAAACTGATCAGTGGGAGAAAGACTATGAGACTCTCGAGGATAAGCTAACACTTGATGTGAGTTGAGATTTTTTAATTACTCGCCTCGAGACTTTAATAGAGGCCAGCCAGGAGGGTTTTGACCTTAATGTTGAGATTGTTAAAGCTAAATAGGTAATTGATAAAACTCAGCAAAGTCAAAACTTTTCCTCACCTGAAGGTGAAGTTCCCGAAGGTGATGGGAATGGACTTGTTCCTGGTGAAGCTAATGTCCAAGCCTTTTTTCCTCAAGTTGATCTTTTTTATCCCTTTGCTGATGTTCCAGTGGATGATGCCTCCTTAGATGTTTTTCCGTAGTGTTTTCCGTTCTTACTTGGTTGTTTTGTTTAGAACTTTTTGGTTGGAATTTTTTTTCTTTTTTGGAATGGTTGTTTTTTTTTAATTACCCCTATCTTGTTCTGGGGTTTAATGACAAACAAGTAACTCTGTTTTTCCCCAAGTTTAATATATAAGTTTCGATTTCCTTTACCGCTTATTTTGATATCTGAGCTTTTGTTTTACTCTTTGATATTTGAACTTTCATTAAAATGCTTTATCATTCCGTAATTTTGATCAACACGAATTTGGCCCTTTTATAAGTGACACTGATGAAGATAATGTCTCATCTTCATATTGGTGCAAATATATGAAAGAAATAGTTAACATGAAAAAGAAATAATTTAAGGAAGCTTTATGCTTTGAATTTTCGAATTTCGTACATCGTTTTTCATTTATGCATATAACATTTTGTACGACATTTATGCATATAACACTTTCATAACTGCTTTCTTTGTAACAGGTTTTGAAATCCAAAATTCGGGGCCTATTATCCCGTGACTAATTTTTTACCTTAACCTAAAAACTCATAGGAACTTAGAGTTTATCTTGTGTCCTTCTTGCGAGTTTACACCTTCTCAAGGTTGCTTCAAGGTTTTTTATTCAGGCTCGATTTTTGGCTCTTAGGCTGATCCAGGATTGAGTTTTGACTCTTAATCTTCTTTGCCCATATATATAGTTCCCCCAGTTTTAGAGCTTTGAAGTATGAAATCTCGAGCACTGGATTGTTCCTTCCTTTTGGTCCATTCCCTGAAAAGGAAAATACATACGGGACTCGGAGGTATACATTTAGATGATGACTGCTTAACCCTTTTTTTATCAGAAAGATTGTAATCTAGACCGAGAATAATTCAGTATTCTACGCCTTTCGGGTCTAATATCATCCTTTGATACGGGCTACCTTTTTGCCTATCATCTAAAATTGTTAGTATAATTCAAAAGAACAAAATAAAATATATTTGAGCGAGACCTGACCATGGGTACTTCTTTTGCCTAGAAGTAATACTTCTTCAAATGAACAACATTCCAATTTGATGGTAGTATCTTGACTTCCATGATTTCCAACTCATATGCTCCCTTTCCAGTGATGCCTCGAATCCTATAAGGGCCGTCCCAATTTGGACTCAACTTCCCTGCACTAGCTGCTTTTGTTGATTGAAAAATCTTTTTGAGGACAAAGTCCCCAATATTGAAGTATCTTAGATTAGATTTCCTGTTGTAATATCGCTCAATTATTTATTTCTGAGCCGCCATTCTTATTAGAGCCTCTTCTCTCCTTTTTTCCAGTAAATCCAAATTCACTCGCGTCTCTTCCTTATTTGATTCCTCAGTTGCTTGTGTATATCTTGTAATTGGTTCACCTATATCAACTGGAATTAAGGCTTCAGCACCATAAACAAGTGAAAATGGAGCCTCTCCCGTGCATGTCTTTGTTGTCGTCTGATAAGCCCATAAAACTTCTGGTAATACCTCAGGCCACTTGCCTTTTGACTCATCTAATCTCTTCTTCAGATTATTAATAATAAATTATTTGTTGACTCAGCTTTCCCATTGTCCACAGGGTGGTAAGGTGAGGAAGTTATTTGTTTAGTCTGCCAACTCCGAAAAAATACTGTGATTTTTATGCCTATGAATTGTGGGCCATTATCATATACTATTTTTTTTGGAACTCCGAACCAGCATATGATGTTTCGCCAAATAAAGTCCATGAATTCTTTCTCTCTCACCTGTTTGAAGGCACCTTCCTCTACCCATTTGGAAAAATAATTCGTTAATACTAATAAAAACTGTACCTTTCTTTTAGCTTGTGGCAATGGACCCACGATATCTATCCCCCACTTAATAAAAGCCATGGTGAAATAACCGGATATAACAGCTCCGCTGGGCGATGCATATTATTGCCATATCATTGGCATTTGTCACATTTGGCCACAAAACTTTTTGCATCTTCTTCCATTTTTGGCCTATCCTGATCTTATTAAAGTCTTTTCCAAGTATCTACCTCCAATGTGATTTTCGCAATGTCCCTCATGTACTTCTCTCATCACATATTCTGTTTGAGAAGGTCCGAGACATCTTGCTAAAGGTCCTCCAAACATCTTTCGGTATAGATTTCCACGACTCAAACAGTAATGGCAGCTTTTCGACAAAGTAACTGAGACTTTTTCTTGTCTTCAGGTAGGATTCCGACTGCAAAAAGTTAAAAAATTCGTTTCTCCAATCCCTAGTCAAATTATTAAAATTTACCTCATTTTAATCTTGGTCGAGCGTCGAATGAAACAAATGTATTACGATAACATTTTTTGTATTTGTTATTTCTGCAACATACGCGAGATTAACTAGTGCATCTGCTTCTGCATTTTTCTCCCTGGGTATTTGCACGATTTTCCGTGACTGAAACTGTCTGATCAATTCTCGTGACTTTTCCAAATATTGTTGCATTTGCGTCTCTCTATCTATGTAAGTCTCCTGCATCTGGTTAACTACCAGCGGCGAATCACTTTTGATTATAATTTGCTCTATACCGAGTTCTCATGCCAGTTCCAAACCTACAATCACAGCCTCGTACTCTGATTCATTGTTAGTAATGGGATAGCATTTTATTGCTTCTCTTATGATTTCCCTAGAAGGTGGGATTAGAACAACACCTAAACCTGCTACTTTAACATTCGAGAGCCATCAGTATATAGGATCCAAGTCCCCGGATTAGATCTAGCAAATACTTGTAGTTCCTTTTCTGCTTCAGGAACTATATTTGTGTTGAAATTTGCCACAAAATCTGCTAAAACTTGTGATTTTATTGCAGTTCTAGGTTGGTATATGATATCATATTCACTGTGTTCTATAGCCCATTTAGCTAACCAACCGGACAGCTCTTGTTTATGCAATATATTCCTTAGAGGAAAAACAATTATTACAGAGATAGGATGACATTGAAAATAAGGTCTCAATTTTCTAGATGCCATGATTAACGCTAAAGCAAGTTTCTCTAAATCAGGATATCGTATTTCAGCATCTAACAAAGTTTTGCTAACATAATAAATTGGAGATTTTTTACCTCTATATTCTCGCACGACACAGTGAGATAAATGAGAAGCCTTTCCCCATCCTTTGGTTTAGCCAGTAGGGGTGGCTTTGACAAATATGCTTTTAGATTTTTGAGAGCTTGTTGGCATTCGTCTGTCCACTCAAATTGATTTTGCTTTTTCAAAACTGAAAAGAATTTAAAACTTTTCTCTGAAGATTTGAAAATAAATCTTCCCAAAGCTGCTATCCTTCATGTTAACCTCTGCACCTCTTTTTTGCTCGTGAGTATGTCAGGTATCTCCTCAATGACTTTGATCTGTGCAGGATTTACTTCAATGCCTTTGTTAGAAATAAGAAAACCTAAAAACTTACCTAATTCATGCCAAAAGCATAATTTTCCGGATTTAGCTTCATGTTACTTGCGAAGAATTTCGGAAGTGCTCGAAAGGTGTTGAAAATGATCTCCCGCTTGTGTTGACTTGACTAACATGTCATTGATGTAGACTTCCATAGTCTTTCCCAGGTGTTCTTGAAATATCTTGGTCACCAATATTTGATATGTGGCCCCAGCATTTTTCAAACCAAAGGGCATAACTTTGTAACAATAAGTCAAAGTTTTTTCTTCATCTAGGGGATCCATGTTTATTTGATTTTAACCTGAGTATGCATCTAAAACACTCAACAGCTCATGACCTGCGGTAGAATCAATCAATTGATCTATATGTGGTAAAGGGAATGAATCTTTTGGACAATCTTTATTTAGATCAGTATAATCTACGCAAACCCCCCAATTTCCATTCTTTTTTGGAACTAACATAGTATTAGCTAACCAGTTTGGGTATTTACCTCCCGTGTTGAACCTATTTTTAAAAGTTATTGTATCTCATCCTCAATTACTTGATTTTCGAAGGACTCTTGCTTCCTTTTCTTTTTCTTGACTGGTAGGTACAATGGATATTCATTCAGTTTGTGGATCATCAGCTCCGGAGGTATACCTGTCATATCTGAATGCGACCAAGCAAAGCAATTTGTGTTAGCTTTTAAAAATTTAACCAACTTACCTTTCATTTCCAGGCTCAGCTTCGCTCCAATGTAAACTTTTCGGCCTGGATATTGTTCGAATAATGTAATAGCTTCGAGTTCTTCAGTCGTTGTTTTGATGGTTTCATCCTCTTCTGGCTCTTGAATGGCATCAGGTCTCGAATCTAAATATGTTTTCCCTGAACCACTTTCAGATGAGATTTGATTTATCATATCCTCAACTGAATTCTCGTTCATATCATCGTTCGTCGTGCGTGAATCCATCACTGAATTGATATTTTTAGAAGTCTGTTGATATCCGCGGATATGTCGAATCCCCATTGTGAAGGAAACTTAATGAATTGATGTAGTGCAGACGGTACAACTTCCATATCATGAATCCATGGCCTCCCAAGAATCACATTATAAGCCATGTCACTGTCTAGCACTTGGAATTTCGTATCCTTGATAACTCCTTCTGCAAATGTGGTAAGTACTATTTCCCTTCTTGTGATAACGGTTGAATTATCGAATCCAGATAAGGATCGTGCTTTTGGTACCATCTTGTCGCCAGCTTGCTTTTGTCACACCTCCTTTTTCCCTAAGAGGGATAGGGGAGTTTTTCCAATTTAAGTGACATTAATCGAAATGGGATTATTTATTTAATCAGAGTCGCCACTTGGGATAATTATATGGTGTCCCAAGTCACCGATTTATCTTAAATTCCAAATCGAGGAAGTTGACTCTTATTGATGGTCTGCGAACACAGAAGACTGGGTAAGGAATTCTGTTAACCTGAGAGAAGGTGTTAGGCATTCTCGGGTTTCGTGATTTTAGCACGGTCGCTTAACCATTAATGATTGGCCTACTTATCTGATTATTACATATTTTAAACCTATTGTGCATTTTATCTTTTATACCGCTTTTAATTATCTATGGAGTTATCTCTGGTACAAGTCACGGTTGTCGTACACTTGTCATTTTGGTACACAATGCAAACCGCACCACATGAAATGCACCCGCAATTTATAACATGTTTATTTTATTATTATTCGATGTTATGGTCGGGTCACATGAAGTGGACACCCGAATTGGATCTACGTATCGTGACCATATTAACCAAGTTTATACTAAGTTCAAATTTATGAGAATATTTTGCACAAACTAATAAAAACGGCTGCACAAGGAAAATCCATTTACAGTCTTCGGTTTCAAAAAAAATGCAATTGAATGTGGAATAGTCAAGTAACCAGTTATATTGTGGACAGACCAAAATTAAGAATTGCAATTACCATGTGTATCTGCCATTTTGATCCATCACTACAATCTCTTATTACTAACTTGATGAAGGGGAGTAAAACAGAGTAAGCAAATCATTTTTGACTAATAAAGACTGCAAACACTTTAGATAATCAAATTAAGAGTAATAACATAAAAGGTTTTCCCGAAATACTAACTACATATATAAGGCAAAATGACTCTTGTCGTCATTACTCACTATATAAATTTACTGAACAAACACAAGATATATTAAATAGGAGGACATGTTAATCAAATACTCAAGATATACAACTAAACTATGATACAAGAATCAGAATGCAAACTTAAAAAAAAACATTAATCACTTCTATTACAACTCTTCATGAAATTACTGGACTAACAACTATTTTCAATTCGAATACAATTGATAATAGGCTAAATTCACGTAGTTTAGTGTATATTTGTACTCCAACTTAATGATGCTTCACTGTCTTAGGAGTGTGAAATGATGATAAAATGGCTCTAATTGTTGATTTTATATTTCGCATGAGCTAAATTCTCTTATGAGGACCTAGGATGGTGTTTGGAGCCAAATTGAAGGAGAAAAGCCCTTGGAGTATTTAACGTGTGAAAAGAAGGAAGAAAAACTGCTGGGACAGATTATAAGTCCACTAGCGCGGTCTTAGCGCGACCGTGCTAGTCCAGCGATCCCAGGTAGAATGTTTAGCCATTAGCGCGCCTAGTAGCGCGATGACTAGCGCGGGCGCGCTAGTCCAGGCGAACACGTTATTTTTCAGGGGTAAACTTGGAAGCTCGGGACAATTCCACTCAACCTATATAAGGTCCAACTCGCCCAAAAGAGAGAATTAATCAGGTTTAGAGTCTTGTTCAAGAAAAGCAAAGGCAAGAGGCAAGGAGGGCAATTGGACATCAAATCTCATCTCTTTTCCTTGTATTTTTGTCATTGTTGATGAATTCTTTTGTTGTTATTTTCAGTAAAATTATGAGTAGCTAATCTATTTAGTCTAAGGTTTTGGTGGAACCCGTGAGGATGAACATCTTGTTATATTAATATAGTTTGCTTGGTTTCAATCTCTATTTGTTCAACTAAGTTCTTATTGTAGTTGATTGAAGGGCCCTCAATTAGCTGTGCCTATTTAGTATGTATCTGCTCGAGAGAGAGTGCATATTTAGGTAGTTGTTGAACAACACCACTCCTAAAGTATAGGAGGGATCCATAACTGAGGGTTTAAAGGTTGGATTAGAGATAATGATACCTTGGGTGCAATCTAAAGTAAGCTATAATAAAAGCTAGCTAGCGTAGCTCGGGAGAGTGCATCTAGTAAATTATCGTAATTTCTCGGGAGAGATTTACGGTAGTAAAAGTGCTCATGATTGATAGAGATAATTAGGACAAACAATAGGAAATATACAAGATGGGATTTCATCAGCGGGGGAAACTATAACCTTAGATCCTACTCGCATTTGTTTACAACTCAGTATTAGTTATCTTTTAGTTTACTTAATTTCATTCAGTTTAGTG
Source organism: Nicotiana paniculata (assembly GCA_005239505.1). Lineage (NCBI taxonomy): Eukaryota > Viridiplantae > Streptophyta > Magnoliopsida > Solanales > Solanaceae > Nicotiana > Nicotiana paniculata. Next base: position 6,901 of record MDKI01034665.1, on the reverse strand, counting down.
AGTAAAAATACCAACAAATTGTTATTCTCAACCTTTGGGAAGTTTATTACAAAGAATCAAGTGAGTCTAACAACTATAATTGATAGGTTAATTCCCTGTAGGATTCGACTCTGGGCGAAACACTCAGATTATATTTGCAATGCCCGCTTAGTCTTTTTATAAGACATAGTTGAGCGTGATTAAATTTTGGCGTCGTTGTCGGGGAATTAACGTTGTTATCAATTACAGTTTGAAGAAAGACAAAATTCTAAATTATAGTCAATTTTCTTCAATTTTTATCTAAACATTGAAATTTTAACGTTTGCTAACTTAGTTGTACAGGTGCATGCCTAGAAACTCATCGAGAATTGGTGAAGCATTTGAAGCCTTATCAGACCCCGAGAAAGTTTTCAAGGCCTTGAACCGGGCCAACCGGAAAAGCAAACAACAACCATCAATTGAACAACTTGAACCTGACTTGGAAAATCTAAACAACAAGAACAACAATAGGGATAACGTGGTAGACCCAGTTGCGGAGATAGTGGAACCTTTTGTGCCAGAGGCTCCTTTATATGACTGGGCACAACCCACGGCGGAGAATTTGGCCACTGCGATACTAGTGCCTCAGATACATGCCGAGTCCTTTCAGATTACAAATAATATGTTGCACTTGCTGCAGAACAAAGGACTATTTTCAGGGTCATACATTGAGGATCCCCAACAACATTTGAAGAATTTCCTGTTGATTTTCAAAGCTCAGAGGCAGCTAAACGTCACTCAGGAAGCAATAAAACTATTTTTTTTTTCATTCTCAGTGATAGGAGCAGCCCAGACTAGGCTAAACTCGCTCCCCATTAATTCCATTACCACATGGGAGGAGTTAGTTAGGTAATTCGTGAACAAATTCCATCCACCCAATAAGAAAGCTCAACCAATTGATGAAATCTTGAGCTTCAGACATAAGCCAACTGAAATATTGCAGGAAACATGGGAAAGATTTAAAGGAATGTTGGTTATCTTTCCGCACCATGGTATTCCATAGCAGATGTTGGGGCAGCGTTTCTATATGGGTCTGGCTGATACTGTAAAGGCAAATGTAGATGCTTCATCTCGTGGAGCATTCTTGAGCAAAACTTGGAGAGAAATCCAGATCCTGCTTGATAAAATGGTGCAGAATTCGGGGTGGACAACCAGGAATGCACCCATTACTCCGGTAGTTCACTCGGTGCCCTTAGATCTATCCAATACTCTTACTGAGAATGTGGCCACCTTGATAACACATATGAGCATACTAACCAAAAAGGTGGAGGAGTCAGGGAAAAATCAGCAAGTACATATTGTGGATACAACCAATAGGGGATTATGCACATCTTGCATTAGTCAACCACTTGGTAATCAGTGGAATGCTGAATGTGATCAACATCAGTACCCTGAAAATATGAACTATGTGTCGAATTATGGGGGTCAACGACAGGGTGGACAGAATTGGGGCCAACAAAATCAACCATACAGGCCCCCTCAGCAGCAGCACAACAGTGGAAACATGGGAGCCATGCGACCTTAGGGTAATGTGGCGCCTTACCAAAGGCCACAGGGGTACAATAATCAAAATCAGCATCAATAACAGGTTTATCACCCCCCTTAGCAGCAACACGGCGGTAGACTGGAAGATGTGTTTTCTAGACTTGAAGCAATGATGCAACAAGTTATTGGGTCAACTACAAAAATAAGTGAGAGAGTAGATGCATATGAGTCATCTATTAAAAACATTGAAGTGCAAAGGGGCCAGATCTCGATGTCTTTGAATAATCATCCTCAGGGGACATTGCCTGCGGACACTCAGATAAATCCTAAGGATCATGGTCCTAAGCAGCTAATGGCAATGAGTCTACGCAATGGCAGGGACTTAGACTTGGAGCAGGAAAGAGCTCGAGAAAGCAGACATGCTGAGACACTGGTACCAGTGCCTATTGAATTTGATGAGTCAACAAAACTGACTGAGGTGACAGTGCAACATGCATGAGGAGAACCCAACACACAGCTCGAGGCTGAGAAAGAAGCGGAGCCAGCCCAAGAACCGGTAATTGAGGTGGTGGAACTGGAAAGAAGAGACCTCCAGCACCATTCCCACAGAGGCTGGCTAAGTATCAGAAGGATGAGCAGTATAAAAAGTTCTTGGACATGTTGAAACATATACAGGTAAACATTCCTTTGATTGATGCTCTGAAGGAGATGTCTGGGTATGCCAAAATGATGAAGGACTTAATGTCCCAAAAATTTGACTTTCAAGAATTGGCCACAGTGATGCTTACTCAGACTTGCAATGTTGTTGTGACCCGACCAATTGCGGAAAAGCTGTCTGATCAGGGAGTTTCACCATTCCCTGTACCATTGGAAACTTTGCCTTTGCAAAGGCACTTTGTGATTTAGGGGCCATCATTAATCTTATGTCCCTGGCCATCTACAAGAGGTTGGGGATTTGTAGAGCTAGACTAACCTCTATGTTGTTGCAGCTGGCAAACATGACGGTAAAAAGACCGTCAGGCATTCTGGATGACGTATTGGTGCAAGTAGGGAATTTTGTGTTCCCTGCAGATTTCGTGATACTGGACTACAGAGTGGATGAAGAGATTCCCATAATTTTGGGAAGGCCATTCTTGTTCACTGGGAGAGCCCTCATTGATTGTGAAACTGGGGAGCTCAAGATGAGATTGAACAACGAGGAAATCACCTTCAATGTGCAGAAATACATGAGGCGACCAAGAGATTTCGCCAATTTTTCTCTTGTTGATGCTGTGGATGTGATAGTGGAGGAAGATGATGAGTCCTTAACTATTGAGGACCCCCTTGCTGCATGTTTGATGAATTTGGGTGAGGTAAATGGGGAATAATTGGCAGATAGGGTGTTAGCGCTTGATGGAAAAGGTGTTTGGCCGAGGGCACTCGAGTTTGAGCCCTTACACTTAGAAAAGAGAGAGACTCCGCCAGCCAGCTCATCTCAGGTATGCATTTCTTGGACCTAATTCTACTTTACCTGTTATTATCTCATTCAGTTTGCTAGATGTGTAGGCAAAGCAGCTGTTAAAGGTACTCATAGAGTGTAAGACTTCCATTGGTTGGACCATGGCAGACATAAAGAGGATCAGCCCAGTGTTCTGTATGCATAAAATTCTGTTGGAAGAAGGGCACAAACCTTCCAGGGAACACCAGAGGCGGCTGAACCCAAACATGAAGGAAGTGGTGAAGAAGGAAATCATAAAGTGGTTAGATGCGGGAATCATTTTCCCCATCTCTGATAGCAACTGGGTTAGCCTTGTACAATGTGTACCTAAAAAGGGTGGCATGACGGTTGTAAAAATGACAACAATGAGTTGATATCTACAAGGACCGTCACTGGCTGGAGAATTTGCATGGACTATAGAAAATTAAATCTTGCCACCGGTAAAGATCACTTCCCACTTCCCTTCATCGATCAAATGCTCGACAGACTGGCAGGGAGGTCTCACTTCTGTTTTCTGGATGCGTACTCGGGGTAAAACCAAATTTTCATTGCCCCAGAAGACAGAGAAAAGACCTCATTCACTTGTCCCTGCGGGATCTTTGCATTCAGAAGGATTCCCTTTGTTTTATGCAATGCACCACCACATTTCAAAGGTGCATGATGGCCATATTCACTGACATGGTCGAGGATATCATGGAGGTATTCATGGATGATTTCTCAGTGATGGGAAATTCATTCGATGAGTTCCTAGCAAATCTAACTCGAGTGTTGAAGCGGTGTATTGAGACAAACCTTGTGCTTAATTGGGAGAAGTGTCATTTCATGGTACAAGAGGGGATAGTCTTGGGGCACTTAGTGTCGAGCAAAGGAATTGAGGTGGATCGCGCCAAAGTAGATGTGAATTCAAAGCTTCCACCTCCCTCATCGGTTAAAGCAATAAGGAGCTTCCTTGGGCATGCCAGGTTCTACCGACGATTCATCAAAGACTTCTCCAAAATAGCCAACCCCCTATGTAAGTTGCTCGAAAAAGATAACCCTTTTGTGTTTTCTAACGATTACAGGGTGGCTTTTGAGGAGTTGAAAAAGAGGCTAGTCACGACCCCGATCATTGTTGCTCCCGACTGGGAGCAACCATTCGAGCTCATGTGTGATGCTAGTGATTATGCAGTGGGAGCAGTGTTAGGACAGCGAAAGTAAAAGATAATGATCCTGATCTACTACGCGAGTAGTACATTGAGTGGAGCTCAGCTGAATTACACGTTGATCGAAAAAGAGATGTTGGCAATAGTGTTCGCCTTTGACAAGTTCAGATCATACTTGATCGGCTCGAAGGTGATTATTTATAATGATCATGCTGCCCTTAGGTATTTTATTGAGAAGAAAGAATCCAAGTCGCGCCTAATTCGTTGGGTGCTGCTACTGCAAGAATTCGATCTAGAGATTTGTGATCACAAGGGCACGAAAAACCAAGTCGCGGATCATCTGTCGCGACTTGAAGGCGCTGAAAATGCAGTAGAAACAGAGGATATTCTGGAAACCTTTCCAGACGAGTAACTACTCGCCACGAGCATGGAGGAGGAGCCAGGGTATGCAGACATTGCAAATTACCTGGAAGTGGTATTGAGCCCTATGAGCTCTCATCTGTCTAAAAGAAAATTTTTTATCGTGATTGCCGCAATTATTACTGGGATGAACCTCACTTGTTTAGAATTTGTATTGACAATATGATCCGGAGGTGCGTCCCCGTGATAGAACAATTTTCTGTTTTGCAGGCATGTCACGCATCAGCGTATGGAGGGCATTTTGGAGGAGTTCGAACAGCAGCCAAAGTTCTAGAGGTCGGATTCTACCGGCCAACTGTGTTCAAAGATGCCCACCAATGGGTGAAGGGCTGCGACGAGTATCAAGGGACAGGGAACATATCTCGTCGCCACGTGATGCCTATGAACCCAATCCAAGAGTCGAGGTGTTTGATGTATGGGGGATTGACTTTATGGGTCCCTTCGTTAGCTCGTACGGCAATAAGTACATACTTGTTGCGGTAGACTATGTGTCCAAATGGGTGGAAGTTGCAGCACTCCCCACCAATGACGCAAGGGTGGTAGTGGGATTCTTGAAGAAAAACATATTCACCCATTTTGGGATTCCAAGGGCCATCATCAGAGACGGAGGCACTCACTTCTGCAACCGTGACTTTGAAAAGTTGTTAGCTAAGTACGATGTGCGCCACAAGGTGGAAACCCCTTATCACCCTCGTGTGCAGGTTGAGGTGTCAAATCGAGAAATCAAGAGTGTGCTGACTAAAACGGTGAACGCCACAAGAACTGATTGGGCAAAAAAACTTGATGGCGCACTATGGGCATACAGAACTGCATTCAAAATGCCAATTGGTATGTCGCCATACAAGTTGGTATTCGGAAAGGCATGTCACCTGCCGGTAGAACTGGAACATCGAGCGTGGTGGGCACTGAAACAGTTAAACATGGATCTTGATGTTACAGGCACAAGCCGAGTCACTGAACTGCATGAGTTGGATGAATTCAGATATCTTGCCTTCGAAAGCACGAGGCTGTATAAAGAGAGAATGAAGAGGTTACACGATAAGAGCATTGTGGACCGAAACTTCAAACCCAGAGAAATGGTTCTGCTCTATAACTCCATATTGAGACTTTTTTCGGGTAAACTCAAGTCCCGATGGGCTGGACCATTTCGTGTGGTCGAAGTGTCCCTCAGGTGTTGTACAGATTGCTTCTGAAAAAGGTGCCCACACCTTCAGAGTTAATGGGCAGAGATTGAAAAGGTATGTGTGGAATGACGAGAACAAGGAAGTGTCTGTGGTGCTTCTTGATGAACCTCAGAGGTCGAGCAAGCCATAAGTGCGCTCATTCTGCGTCGTGTCGCGACATTAAATCAGGCGCTGGTTGGGAGGCAACCCAATGTGTAGTGTTTATAGAGTAGGTGATGAATAGTTGAATTGTTGTAAGTACTAACATATGCAGGTGTGCGCGGGTGAAGGGTGGACTCAAGCCAACCCAAGGAAAAATTCAGAAAAATGAAGTGTGGTGAGGCCTGGACTAGCGCGACCGCGCTACTGAGCGCATTAGTGGTCACGCTAATGGCTTTTTATTCTGCCTCAAGTTCTCGCCACTAGCACGGTCGTGCTATGATATCGCGCTAGTGACCGCGCTAATGGCCTTTCTTCTGCCTCAAGTTCTCGTCACTAGCGCAGTCGCGCTATGAGCGCGCTAGTGACCGCGCTAATGGACTTTTGTTCTGCCTCGTTTAACTGCCACTAGCGGTCGCGCTATGAGTGTGCTAGTGATCGCGCTAGTCCCGTCGCGACCGGGTAAGTTTTTTTTTAAGTTTTAATTTTTTTATTTTACCCAAAATATAACCCAATCCCCCATCCCCACCACCCCACTTTCTCCACCATATCTGCCCATTCCCCTAAAAACTCCTCTTCTTCTCAAACCCTTTTTCTTCCTTATCCTCAACAAAGAAAAACAAAAGAAAAGGAACCCTTGTCCCCTCTCACGCTCAAGAACTCATACACACCTCAAGCTCTTCTTCCACTAACACCCAGCCCTCCCCTACACTTCTCACTCCTTCACACCACATGCATGTGTCTTCTTCTCTAGTTTTTTCTCTTCTCCGTTTTAATTTTCTAGTTTTTCTCTTTACTTTGTTAAAACTTGTAGCGTTTTCTTCTTCTTTAGTAGAAATAATTGGTAGTGTATGCTTCGTACTAGTGGCTGATAGTATTTTGGGGTGTGGTATGTCTTGATTTAATTGGGGTGATGTTTGGGAAATTGTGGTGGAAGTTGGGGATTCAACTTGTTGAATGGGGGCTCAATTGAATAATGCCCACCATATGTTTGTGTAAATGCCTCAATGAAGGACAGTTATTGTGACCAAGTGTAA
>ML323522.1:3621-65529 GCA_005239505.1 Nicotiana paniculata | reverse complement strand
ACTTTAAGTGGAAAAACTCCCGTACCCCCTTTGGGGCGTATAATAAAGGAGGTGTGACACTCCCTACTTTGGCACAAGTAGTTTCAGGAAGCAACGCCTTGGTCAAGACCCTCGGCCTGGACGATGACCCCTTCTCAAAATAGAGGATACTCCCAAAAATCTTTTCTTTCTACAACTTCTTCTTATGACTTTTCAAGTCTAAACCTTTTAAACATTAATCATGCGATTTGTAGTCTGTTTTGTAGCAAGATCCATTTAAAAACATAGAACCTATGGAAGAATTAATAACCAATTAATGAATATTTCCGTATACATAAAGTTTAGTTTGATCAAAGGTCATATTCCACATTATCATGAGACAGTCACATTTGGCAGAACAATCAACTATCTCCATGAAGTTTAAAGCAAAAGGGAAAGCAACATGGAAATGTTATTTAATATTAGATTCTTGAATAGTATTGATATATGGATAGACTTTCTTCTCTACTTCAAAGAATTTTTACCTTACCTTTTAATTGGATATTTGTCATCAATGAACCTGACAATCAAATTGATACTTGAAAAGCAGAACATAAACAAGAAATACAGACAAATGCAATTTTATAAGGTTTAATACTTTTATTGCAAGAATGAATAAAAATTCATGGTTGAAAAATCCTTATATCACAATAAAACAACTCGATATAGCATCTAATAGTTTTGATTTCAAATTCACTCCAATCAAGTACATATTAACCCTTTTTAGCAATTCATCAAACACATGATATGCGTGTTTTTATGAGTTAAATCACTTTAGTAAAGGATTATATAAACTCATCTCAAAAATCCTTGATCCAACACGTAGTCCCCAGTCCAATTTATACCCGTCAAGCAATCGATTCTACAACCTGTGCATTTTAATTAATTTTAAAGTCTCACACCTAAACATGAAACTTAATGTTGATACAGAGAAAGAAGAGAATTAACTATTCAGTTCTTACCTACCACTACTTTAGGTTAATTGACAATAGGAAATTTATATACCTGAGTTCAAGAATTAGTGATTTGTAAAGAACTCTAGAATTTTCGTTGCTTGCATGTGTAAGTTTTGTAGCCTTGTGCTTGCTGCATGAATAGAACAATGTTCTGTTTCTATATTTTGAATAAGGCTTTATAGCCTTCCGCCTTTGTGTGAATGAACAGAAGTAGCCTTCTGTTTTTTCGTATAAGGCTTTTAAGCCTTGAGGCCCTTTTAATTTTAATTTTTTAAGGCTTTAAGCCTTTTTCCTTCCCATTTTATGTGTTTTAGGCTTTATAACTTAACTACTAATTAATGATACTCACTTTTACTAATTAATAATACTAAAATTATTAAAATATTATTAATATTATCCTAATTGTATATCCAATTTTTTTAAATAGAGAAGTAACTCAAAAGTCAATCACCAGGTTAAATCCGTAATAGAAGTATAATTTTTTTATGCACTTAAGGCGAGATGAAAAAAAGAAATTAAATTATATAATTAGCGTGTGTTGAAACTTCTATAGATTTGAGGAGTATTACAATCTTCCATCTTTAAAAACATTCATCCTCAAATGTTGCTAGCACTACTCACTTGAATTTCTTAAGTTTTCTTACCACTACTTACTTTCCCAAGGGACTCAAAATTTTGGCTAACTCCCTAAATTTTTAAAAATTTCGGCAGAGTCTCCTCTGCAAATTGGACTATCCAAAATATATCCCTATCACCAATACCACAACTACACCAACAACAACTAAATATACCATAACATGCCACTCATAGGCACCATACACATCTCATAAACTAATTACTTACACTCCAACAAGGAGGTACCACAATAACTAACTAAAATCTTTCACAACACTTCAACAAAAAGTAAATAAATTTAATGAATTAAATGTACTCTGGCATTGTACTAAGTTATTTAATAACTAAATATACTCTGACAAAAATTAATTGCTTCAACAACTAATTATAATCTAGCAAGGATATAAACACATGCTAACTTGTATTTAATAAATGAAATATAAATGCCAAGCCAAACCTAGGTTTACATACCTTGTTCCTCAAATAAATAAGGATACTTCTTCCTCATATTTTCCTCGACCTCCCACGTAGCCTATTTTGTATCACGATTATTCCACAAAACTTTTACAAATGCTATATCTTTTGTTCTCAACTTTCTTGCTTGCTTATCGAGAATTTCTATAGGTACCTCTTCATAAGTCAAGACTTCTTTGATTTCTATGGCGTCGACAAGTATTATATGTGACTCGTCATGAATGTATTTACTAAGCACAGACACATGAAAGAAATCTAGGAATAAGTTTCCCCTTCTTACCAAACCTCAAAACTCCTTTCATTGGTGAAACTTTCAAAAACACCTTTTCACCAACCATGAACTTTAAGTCACGATACCTCTTGTCAGAATAGGACATTTGACGACTTTGAGCCGCTTTTAGTCTTTCTCTGATTAGTTGTACTTTCTCTAAGTCATCATAAACAAACTATGGACCAATCAATGGCACCTCTATTGGTTCAAACCAACCCACTGGAGACCTACATCTTCGCCCATACAACGCTTCATAAGGAGCCATACCAATGATGGCCTGATAGATGTTATCGTAAGCAAATTCTATAAGTGTCAACTGATCATCCCAATTACCTCCAAAATCTATAACACATGCTCACAACATATCTTCGAGTGTCTGAATGGTCCTTTCTGCCTTACCATCAGTTTATAGATGGAAAGCGGTGCTCAAATTGAACTTGGTACCTAATCTTTTCTGAAATGCCTGCCAAAAATGCGTCATGAACTGAGAGCCTCTGTCAGATATGATTGAAACTAGAGTACCATGCAATCGGACTATTTCTTTGATGTACAACTATGCATACTGATCTACAAAATCTGTCGTCTTTACCGCTAGGAAATGTGCGGACTTTGTTAGTCGGTCTACAATAACCCAAATTGAATCGTGCTTACGATATGTGCGAACAGACCTACTACGAAATCCATATTAATCATCTTCCATTTCCACTGTGGTATCTTTATATCTTGAGTTAGGCCACCAGGCCTCTGATGCTCGGCTTTGACTTGCTGGTAATTCAAACATTTGGCCACATGATCTGCTACTTGCTTCTTCATGCCTTTCCACCAAACAACTCTTTCAAGTCCAAATACATTTTGGTAGCACCTGAGTGGATAGAGTACCTTGAACTGTGAGTTTCTTCCATTATGGCCTTCCTAAGCCATCTAGATCAGGCACACATAACCAATGATTGAACTTCCAAACTCCATCATTTCCTAGAGTGAAAATGTTGACTTCTTTGTTTTTGAATCCTTCTTTTAACTTCACTAAGTACGAATCCTTGTCTTTCTTAACCTTAACATGTGCAACCAGAGATAATTGTGCTAAGGCATAAGCAGTTATACCCCATTCTTTGGTATCATCCAATCTTATATCATCATTTGCTAGTTTTTGAATTTCTCGACGCAAAGTTCGCCTTTGTACTGCAAGATGGGCCAGGAAACCCATTGACTTCCTACTAAGTTCATCTGCTACCACATTAGCTTTTCCCGGGTGATAAATGTCACGACCCAAATTCCCAACCCACGGGATTGTGATGACGCCTAACACCATACTTGCTAGGCAAGCCAATGTTAAAAACTTAACTAACCGTTTCCTTTTAAAAAAAAATTACTTAACCATAATAAAACAATTTAAAGTAAATACGAAAACTACTACTTCCCAAAAATAATATAGAATAATATTCGAAATGGAAATAACGAACCACGAACTAATACTAACTACACAACTACCCAAAGTTTGGTGTCACAATCCACGAACTACTAAAGAGTACTACATATAATTGGGCTGAAAGAAATATGTCTTTGTTTTGAACGAAATAAAACAACGATCTAATAGATAAGGGAAGACTCCAAAAAATCTGCGGACGCAAGTAGATCTACCTCGTGTCTCCACGCGTATAGAATCAGCAACTACTTTCACCTAGCTTGGATCGGTACCTGGATCTGCACACGAAGTGCAGAGTGTAGTATCAGTACAACTGACCCCATGTACTAAGTAAGTGCCGAGCCTAACCTCAGCGAAGAAGTGACGAGGCTAGGACAAGACACCACGGAAAAACCTGGACATGTATAAACATACTAGCAACAATAGCAATTAAAGAGTTAACATTATATCCAATAATGGGAAGGGATCATGCTATGGGGAATTTAACATAGGGGGTGAGAAAAAAACAAGAAAACATTAAACAGTAATCAACAATAACTTAAAGCAATAATAATCGAAAAGGAACTCGCACGGCACCACCCTTCGTGGTTTTACTCTCATCCTCCCGATATCATAAATAAGCATACACGACATCACCCTTCGTACTTTTACTCTCACAATGTATTTCATTCAGGCACGGCATCACCCTTCGTGATTTTACTCTCACAATGTATTTCATTCATGCACGACATCACCCTTCGTGCCTTACACTCTTTCCTCACAATATAAATCATTCATGCACGACATCACCCTTCGTTCTTTACACTCGTTCTCACCAATCACAGAATCATTAACAACGTACAAAGAGGGATTTCACAAGAAATTAGTATCTCAACATAGTTTCTAGCATCATTTGCTATTTAAATCTCAACTCAGTGTTTGCAATATTATCCATCATGGTGGAACCGGATACCAAACTTCCAACATTTCAACAATAACGATACTCACAAGTAATAGGCTTTACAACTACCAAAATAACAAGAATTTACTTTCACTCGCATGTTATGACCTGACCACAACGTATAGGTACTCATCATGTCACCTATACATTGGATTTATCAACAAAATAGGTAACAAGTAGTAACACAATACCTATTCTCAAGCTAAGGTTAGACACAACACTTACCTCGAATTCACAGGTCACTCACTGCTCAAGCACTGCTTTTCTTTTGGAATTGGGCTTCAACTCACTCGTATCTAATCATAATTAGTTCAATATCATTAATTAATGCTAAAGAAACTAACTTAACTGAAAAATTATGGTTTTCCTAAGTTTTCTCAAAAAAGGTTAAAAACCAACTCGGGGCCCGCTTGGTCCAAACTCGGGGTTCGGACCAAATTCTGTTTACCCATTCACCCCCGAGCCGGAGTATGTAATTAGTTTCGAAATCCGACTCCAATTTGAGGTCAAAATTAGATTTTTACAAAATTCTCTAATTCTACCCAAACCCCCAATTTCTACCATGAAAATTCTTGATTTTTAATTGAAAAGTGATGAAAAACATTGGGTAATCGAAAGAGAAGAGTTAATGAACACTTACCTATGATTTTGGGAAGAAAAGGTCTTGAGAAAATCGCTCTAAGTCTTTAACCCCTCTGAAAATTAGAAGAAAAACGGCTGGAGTTCTAATTAAAGTGAACTCATTGCTCGCCTTCGCACCTGCGGGTGTGCGTGAAAGGGAATGGCCACTGGGGCTGTGCCTGCGGACAATGTTCCGCTTCTGCAGTCCCGCTTCTTCAAAGGAAGTCCGAATCTGCGGAACATGGGAAACTGGCCTGGGTCGCATCTGCGGGCTGTCACTCGCACTTGCGGCCAAAAGCTCGCAGGTGCGGGCACACCGGATCAGGTGCACAAACAACCCTTGTTGAGAGTTAACTCAACTCGCACATCGCCCAGATGGTTCCCGAGCCCTCGAGGCTCCAAACCAAACATGCACACGAGTCCAAAAACATCCTACGGACTTGCTCGTGTGATCAAATCGCTAAAATAACACCTAAAATTACGGATTTAGCATCTAAACTCATGAATTCTTTAAGAACATTTCAAATTCACTATCTTCTCAACGGGACGTCCGAATCACATCAAATAAACTCCGATTTCCACCAAATTTCACAGACATGACATATATGTTATAATAGATCTGTACCGGGCTCTGGAACCAAAATACGGGCTCGATACCAACGAGTTCAAGCATTAATCAATTTCTTTAATTCCTTTAAATTTCAGTTTAACAATTTTCATCAAAAATTCATTTCTCGAGCTAGGGACCTCGGAATTCGATTCCGGGCATATGCCCAAGTCCCATATTTTACTGCGGACCTCCCGGGACCGTCGAAACACGGTCTGGGTCCGTTTACTCAAAACATTGACCAAAGTCAATAAAAAATTAAATTTAACTCTCAAAAATTATTATTTCATATATTTTCACATAAAGGCTTTCTGGATTCACGCCCGGACTATGCACGTAAATCGAGGTAAATAAAAATAATGTTTCTCGGGCTAACGAGCGCGGAATGGAGTCTTAAATCATAAGATGACCCTTTGGGTCATCACAATCTCCACCTCTAAAACAAACGTTCGTCCTCGAACGGACATAGAAAAGTACCTGAACTGGCGAACAAGTGTGGATATCTACTCCATATGTCCGACTCGGACTCCCAAGTAGCTGCCTCAACATGCTAACCTCTCTACTACACTCGAACTTAAGGGTAACTCTTTGACCTCAACTAATGAACCTGTCGGTCTAGAATGGCTACCGGCTCCTCCTCATAGGTCAAATCCTTGTCCAATTGGACAGAGCTGAAATCTAAGACGTGGGACGGGTCATCATGATATTTCCGAAGCATAGACACATGGAATACCGGATGAACTGAGGATAACCCTGGAGGAATGCAAGTTTATAAGCTACCTCCCCCACTCTCTCGAGAATCTCAAATGGTTCGATATACCTAGGGCTCAACTTGCCCTTCTTCCCAAATCTCATGACACCCTTCATGGGCGATACCCGAAGTAATACTCTCTCTCCAACCATGAATTCCACATCACGAACCTTACGATCGGTGTAAATATTTTGCCTAGACTTAGTTGCATGAAGTCGATCCTGTATAGCCTTGACCTTATCTAAGGCCTCCTGAACTAAGTCTGTACCCAATAACCGAGCCTCTCCCGGCTCAAACCACCCAACTGGCAATCTACACCATCTACCATATAATGCCTCATACGGAGCCATCTGAATGCTTGACTGATAACTATTATTGTAGGAAAATTCTGCTAACGGTAAGAATTGATCCCAAGAACCTCCAAAATCAATAACACAAGCGCGACGCATATCTTCCAAGATCTGAATAGTATGCTCGGACTGTCCGTCTGTCTGAGGATGAAATGTTGTGCTCAACTCAACTCGTGTACCCAACTCTCGCTGAACCGCCCTCCAAAAGTGTGAGGTAAACTGCGTACCTTGATCAGAAATAATAGACACGGGCACACCGTGAAGGCGAACAATCTCTCGAATATATATCTCTACCAACCACTTCGAAGTATAAGTACTTGCCATCGAATGAAATGCGCTGATTTAGTCAGCCTATCCACAATAACCCAAACAACATCGAACTTCCTCTAAGTCCGTGGGAGTCCAACAACGAAGTCCATAGTGATACGCTCCCACTTCCACTCAGGAATCTCTATCTGCTGAAGTAAATTACCGGGTCTTTGATGCTCATATTTCACCTGTTGGAAATTCAAACAACGAGCCACATAAGCAACAATATCCTTTTTTATCCTTCTCCACCAATAGTGTTGTCGCAAGTTCTGGTACATCTTGGCAGCACCCGGGTGAATAGAATACTTAGAACTGTGAGTCTCCTCAAGGATCAACTCACGAAGTCCATCAACATTAGTCACACATATACGACCCTGCATCCTCAAAACCTACATTAGTCACACATATACCGTCATCTCCAACTATAACCTTTTTGGCACCATCGTGTCGAACGGTGTCCCTAAGGACCATCAAGTGCAGGTCATCATCCTGTCGTCAATGATACGCTCGAATAAGGAAGACCGAGCAACTGTACAAGCTAGAACATGGCTGGGAAAAATGTCTAACCTCACGAACTGATTAGCCAACGTCTGAATATCTGAAGCTAACGGTCTCTCACCAGCTGGAATAAATGCAAGGCTACCCATACTTACTACCTTCCTACTCAATGCATCGACCACCACATTGGCCTTTCCTGGATGATACAATATAGTGACGTCATAATCTTTCAATAACTCTAGCCATCTCCTCTGTCTCAAATTAAGATCCTTTTGCTTGAACAAGTACCAGAGGCTACGATGATCCGTGTAAACCTCACATGGCACACCATAAAGATAGTGCCTCCATATTTTCAATGTGTGAATACTGGAGGCCAACTCCAAGTCATGAATAGGAGAATTTTTCTCATGAACTTTCAACTGCCGAGACGCATACGAAATCACCCTACCATCCTGCATCAATACTGCTCCAAGCATAACACGGGAAACATCACAATATACTGTAAAAGATCCTGAACCTGATGGCAATACCAACACCTGTGCTGAAGTCAAGGTTGTCTTGAGCTTCTGAAAGCTCGCCTCACACTCATCCGACCATTTAAATGGGGCACCCTTCTGAGTCAATCTCGTCATCGTGGCTGCTATAGACGAGAACCCCTCCACAAAACGACGGTAGTATCCCGCCAAACCCAAGAAGCTCCTGATTTTCGTGGCTGAAGTGGGTCCAGGCCAGTTCTTGACTTCCTCTATCTTCTTAGGATCTACCTGAATACCTTCTGTTGATACGATGTGACCCAAGAAAGCTACTGAATCTAACCAGAATTCACACTTTGAAAATTTTGCATACAACTGATTATCCCTCAAAGTCTTCAGTGCTATACAGAGGTGCTGCTCATGCTTCTCCCGACTGCAGGAGTATATAAGAATATCATCAATGAACAAAATTACGAAGGAATCCAGATAAGGCTTGAAAACCCAATTCATCAAATCCATAAAGGCTACTGGGGCATTAGCCAAGCCAGAAAATATCACCAAAAATTCATAGTGCCCATACCTTGTCCGAAAGGCTGTCTCAGGAACACCAGATGCCCTAATCTTCAACTGATGGTAGCCCGATCTCAGATCAATTTTCGAAAACACACTGCACCCTGAAGCTGATCAAATAAATCATCAATCCTCGGCAATGGATACTTATTTTTGATAGTAACCTTATTTAACTGACGGTAATCTATACACATTCTAATCGATCCATCCTTCTTCTTTACGAACAAAATCGGTGCACCCTAGGGCGAGACACAAGGCCTGACGAACCCCTTATCAAGCAAGTCTTGCAATTATTCTTTTAATTCTTTCAATTCTGGTGGGGCCATCCGGTATGGAGGAATAAAAATGGGCTGTGTTCCCGGAGCCACATCAATACAAAAATCGATATCCCTGTCGGGTGGCATCCCCGGCAGATCTGCAGGAAACACTTCGGGAAACTCCCGAACAATAGGCACTGACTCTATTGAAGAAATTTCGGCATCAGAATCACGAATATGAGCCAAATAAGCCAAACATCCCTTCTCAACCATGCGACGAGCCTTGGCATAAGAAATCACTCTGCTGGGAGAATGACCAGGAGTCCCTTTCCATTCTAACCGAGGCAATCCCGACAAAGCTAAAGTTACTGTCTTGGCGTGACAGTTCAAGATGGCATAATAAGGTGACAACCAATCCCTGCCCAATATGATATCAAAATCGACCATGTCAAGAAGCAAAAGGTCTACACTAGTTTCAAGACCCTCAATAACGACTACGCACAAACGATATACACGATCTACCACAATAGCATCCCCCACCGGCATAGACACATAAACATGGACACTCAAGGAGTCAGGGGGCACAACCAAATACGAGGCAAAATATGATGACACATAAGAATAAGTAGACCCCATATCAAACAAAACTGAAGCAGCTCTATTCCAAACTGAAATTGTACCTGGGATAACTGCATCGGAGGACTCCGCCTCGGGTTTGGCTGGAAATGCATATAATCATGGCTGGGCCCCACCACCATGAACTTCATCACCGGGAGGACCCCTTCTAGGTGGACCTCCACCTCTAACGGGCTGGCCTCTACCTCTAGCATTCTGACCTCTACCTCTGGCTACCTGACCCCTACCACTGGAACCTGACCCCTTCCCCTAGCTGGTTGGACAGGTGGTGCTGCAACTAGTACCGGAACTACAGCATGTGGTACTGAGAATTATTGAAACATGAGGGCAATACCTAGCAATGTGCCTCAGGTCACCACAAGTATAACAAGACCTCGACTGTCGAGACTGTTGGCCTACAAACTAACCCTGTCGACCTTGATAACCCTCCTGAAAGCTCTAGAGAGGAGGTGCATTAATAGGGGTTGACTGATCAAAATAAGGCAAATGAGAGCCACGACCACCTGGGGCCCCATGAGACGTTTGAAGTGCTGAATTAAATGGCCTAGAAGGATGTCCTCTGCCCTGAGTACACCCCTCTAGATGAGGCACCACTGAATCCATCGGACTCGCGAGGTCTCTTGTCTGACCCCTGACCTCCCATCCCGAGAACCGACTCAACTCTCATGGACACATTGTCCGCATCCTGAAAGGAAATCTCGGCCCCCATCTCTTTGGCCATCTGCAACCTGATGGGCTGAGCAAGGCCCTCAATAAATCTCCTAACTCTCTTTCTCTCTATGGGAAACAAAAGAATAACATGTTGAGCCAAATCCACAAAGCAATTCTCATACTGGGTAACTTTCATGCCGCCCTGCTGAAGACTCTCAAAGTGACGACGCTTCTCTTCTCTAGTAGTGATAGGCAAAAATTTCTCCAAAAAGAGGTGAGAAAACTAATCCCAAGTCAGAGCAGGTGACCCAGCTGGTCTAGTCAACAAATAACCCCTCCACCATTTCTTGGCGGAACCAGTCATCTGAAACGCGGCGAAGTCGACCCGTTTGGTCTCCAAAATACCCATATTACGAAGAACCTCATGACACCTGTCTAGATATTCCTGAGGATCCTCTGAAGTAGCACTACTGAAGTGAACAGGGAAAAGCTTGATGAACCTGTCCAGTCTCCACAAAGCATTGGAAGTCATAGCTGCCCCATCAGCAATCGGGGTTGCAACAACTGTCTGAACTACCCCAACTGGGTTGGCTGCTGGGGTCTGGACCTGAGGAGTAGTCTGATCAGGAGTGTGGGTACATGATTCTGGACCCCTCCTCTAGCCTGAGATACGGCTGCTGCAACAGGGAGTGCGCCAGTCTCGGCTACACTCCCCATAAGGCCCACTAATCGGACCAAAGCATCCTGAAACACTAGGGTAGCAATGAACCCCTCTAGGATGTGAGATGGTCCAGCTAGAACGGTCTGAGATGGAGCCCCCTCATCAATCTCAATCTGTGGCTCCACGGCTGGGGCTGTAGTATGAGCAACTGGCTGAGTCCTGCCCCTGCCTCGACCTCTAACGTGGCCTCGACCTTTACCCCTAATAGGAGCTGCTACTGCTGCTGCTGCTGGAGGACCGGATTGTTGGTCAGCGGAAGAAGAAACACGTGTTCTCGCCATCTACGAGAGAATAAAAGAGTTCAATCAGTAATTTTTTGAGATATCAATAATCGCACAATAGAGTATAAATAAAATGAGTTTGTTCCTTACTTCATAGCCTCTGAGAGATAAGTACAGACATCTCCGTAACGATCCCTCAGACTCTATTAAGCTTGTTCGTGAATTATGATACCTAGGCAACCTAGAGCTCTGATACCAACTTGTCACGACCCAAATTCCCAACCCACGGGATCGTGATGACACCTAACACCATACTTGCTAGGCAAGCCAATGTTAGAAATTTAACTAATCGTTTCCTTTTCAAAAAAATTTACTTCACCACAATAAAACATTTTAATGTAAATATGAAAACCACTACTGCCCAAAAATAATACCAGAATAATATTCGAAATGGAAATAACGAGCCACAAACTAATACTAACTACACAACTACCCAGAGTCTGGTGCCACAATCCACGAACTACTAAAGAGTACTACAGATAATTGGGCTGAAAGAAATATGTCTTTGTTTTGAAAGAAATAAAATAGCGATCTAATAGATAAGGGAAGACTCCAAAAATCTGCAGACGTCAACATATCTACCTCGTGTCTCCGCGCATATAAAATCAACAACTACTTTCACCTAGCTTTGATCGGTACTTGGATCTGCACAAGAAGTGCAGAGTGTAGCATCAGTACAACCGACCCCATGTACTAAGTAAGTGCCGAGCCTAACCTCGGTGAAGTAGTGACGAGGCTAGTACAGGACACCACAAAAAAATCTGGACATGTATAAACATACTAGCAACAACAATAGCAATTAAAGAGTTAACATTATATCCAATAATGGGAAGGGATCATGCTATGGGGAATTTAACATAAGGGGTGAGAAAAACAACAAGACAACATTAAACAGTAATCAACAATAACTTAAAGCAATAAGAATAGAAAAGGAATTCACACGGCACCACCCTTCGTGCTTTTACTCTCATCCTCCCCATATCATAAATAAGCATACACGACATCACCCTTCGTGCTTTTACTCTCACAATGTATTTCATTCAGGCACGACATCACCATTCATGCTTTTATTCTCACAATGTATTTCATTCATGCACGACATCACCCTTCATGCCTTACACTCTTTCCTCACAATATAATACATTTATGCACGGCATCACCCTTCGTTCTTTACACTCGTTCTCACCAATAACAGAATCATTAACAACTTACAAAGAGGGATTTCACAAGAAATAAGTATTTCAACATAGTTTCTAGTGTCATTTGCTATTTAAATCTCAACTCAATGTTCACAATATTATCATCATGGTGGAACCGAATACCAAACTTCCAACATTTCAACAACAACGATAATCACAAGTAATAGGCTTTACAACTACCAAAATAACAAGAATTTACTTTCACTCGCATGTTATGACCTGACCACAACGTATAGGTACTCGTCACCTCACCTATACATTGGATTTAGCAACAAAACAGGTAAAAAGTAGTCACACAATACATATTCCCTCAAGCGAAGGTTAGACACAACACTTACCTCGAATTCACAGGCCACTCACTGCTCAAGCACTGTTTTTCCTTTGGAATTGGGCTTCAACTCACTCGTATCTAATCATAATTAGTTCATTATCATTAATTAGTGATAAAGGTACTAACTTTACTGAAAAATTATGATTTTCCTAAGTTTTCTAAAAGAAAAGTTAAAAATCGACCTGGGCCCGCTGGGTCCAAACTTGGGGTTTAGATCAAATTCTGTTTAGCCATTCACCCCCGAGCCCGAGTATGTAATTAGTTTCGAAATCCGACTCCAATTCGAGGTCAAAATTCAATTTTTACAAAATTCTCTAATTCTACCCAAACCCCCAATTTCTACCATGAAAATTCTTGATTTTTGATTGAAAAATGATGGAAAACATTGGATAATCGAAAGAGAAGAGTTAATGAACACTTAACTATGATTTTGGGAAGAAAAGGTCTTGAGAAAATCGTTCCAAGTCTTCTACCCTTGTGAAAAATTAGAAGAAAAATGGCTGTAGTTCTAATTAAAGTGACCTCACTGTCCGACCCTTGCACCTGCGCTTGCGCACGTGCGGGAGGGCTTCCGCTTCTGCGGAAAAGGGAATGGCTACTAGGGCGCACCTGTGGACAATGTTCTACTTCTGCGGTCCAGCTTTTGCGGAGGAAGTCCGCATCCGCGGAACATGGGAAGCTGGCTTGGGCCGCATCTGCGGGCTGTCACTCGGACCTGGGGTCAAAAGCTCGCAGGTGCGGGCACACCAGATCAGGTGCTCCAACAGCCCTTGTTGAGAGTTAACTCAACTCGCGCATCGCCCGGATGACAAATATCGCATAAGACACCCCTTGCCGATCATTCGTTGTGCCTTAAGGTAAGCAATAAACTTACCTACAAGCGATGATGAACTACCCTTCCACTCTTAAGACTTCTTCATTTGGAAATTGGAACCCGACTATCTTGGCACGGCAATCTAACATGGAATATAAGGAAGATAACCAATCCATACCCATGATCACATTGAAATCTACCATTTCTAACTCTATGAGATTGGCCTCGGTGTTGCGACCTTGGACTGAAACTATACAACCTCTATAGACTCTTATGGCTTCCACTGACTCGCCAACTGGAGTAGATACTAAGAATGACTCACTAAGTTGTTCAGGTTCTACCCCAAGGTTAATTGCAAAGTATGGAGTCACGTACGAAAACGTTGAACCTGGATCTATTATGGCTAAGCATTATGTGAGCAGATTAGAAGTATACCTATAATAACTTCTGTAGATGCCTCTGCACTTTGACGATCAAGTGTAGAAAACAAACGGGGTTGTCCCCTTCCCTGAGTAAAGCGATTTGTACCTTTGCTTGCTCCATGCCCGGTCTGATTATGAGAACCACGAGTCTGAGGTGGTGCAACTGTAGTAGTAGAGGAATTAGAAGGACGAGTTGATCCCCCACTAAAATTACGTTGCAACTTTGGGCAGTTGTGGCCTTTATATGACCAATATCTCCACAATGATAGTAACAATGAAACCCGATCTTGCACTGACCTGAATGTTGCCGCTTACATGTTCCACAAAGACCTTGTTGTTGTGAATGTTGCTCAGCATGACTCTGGCTATGTGAGGATGATGTCCTAAAATTCTGATTCTGGCGAGACTGGTTTCCATAAATCTGAGTACGTCTGAAGGAAGACTCACCACCTGACTGATGACTTGACTGTGCTGGTGCTAATGACTCCTTATTGGAGGAACCCCTTCCACCTCCTTATTTGTTTTTTGTCTTGTTCTGAGAGCTTGACGAATCCCAGAACATAGGAGAAAGTTGTCATTCCTACCACTATAGCTGATGTCGTATCCTTAATGTGGTAAGTCAAACCACCAACAAACCTGCGAATCTTTGCTTTTTCTGTCTTAACCATGTGAGGAGCATGCTTAGACAAACTTATGAATTCCATGTAGTACTCTTGTGAACTTTTATTACCTTGCTTGATCTGTTCAAACTCTGTAGCCTTAGCTTCCCTATCCTCTTCTGGTATAAAATTTGTAAGGCGCTGTAAAAATTTTACCTAAAATTCGGAATTTCGTGGTGCCAAGTAAGATTTATGTGTTCGGACCTTTTGGATTGAACAGTACGCTACTGAGTTAAAGGAAAATGTTTCGAGGCAGAATGTGTTTCTGCGACCCATTATGCGGCCACATAATCATCTGCGGACCGTATTTTGGCCGCAGAGTGAGGCAGTCAATTTGCCCAATTTTGAGGTCAGTTTTGCGGCCAATTATGCGATCGTAAAACCATTTTGCGGGCCGCATATTGGTCCCATAATCATTCTTGGGCATTTGCGAAAGGAGGTTCTGTGGTGTATTATGCGACCGCAAAACAGGTATGCAGACCGCATACTGGTCGCAGACCTGGGCAGAAAATTCAAGCCCCTGAGGGCTACTTTTGCGGTTATTTTGTGGGCCGCATAGCCGTTATGCGGTCCCATATGCGACCGCAGACCTGTGTCGGGGCACCCATTTTTCTTATTTTAAAAACCCGACCCTATTCGTTAAAAACACATGTCATACACCATATTGAGCTAATTTTCTGATGTTCTAAGAGTAAAGGAGAGGGTTCTTAGAGAGAGAGAGATCAACCTTCACACTAATATCCATCAAACCTTGCTAAATCTTTGAAGATATTCAAGTGAGGCATCTAAATCTTCATCCTAAGAGGTATGGCTTCATCACCCCAGCTCTTAATTTTAGAACATAGCCATAATGGGCCATTAGGGGTGATTACATTGCATGCATGTGTTCCTAGAAGCTATGGGGGAGTTATAAGCCAAAAATAGAGAATTTTAAAGCAAAGATAGGAAATAATGGGGGAATGGGTTGGTGTAATCTTTTATCAAAAGAACCATAAAACCTCAATAAACACATGGTGTTGATAGAGTGCTCAAATGAGCTATAATTTTGAGCATCCTTCTAATTTTTTATTCAACTTGTTGTACCCCTAAAATAGATTGAAGGTGCTAAGGGTTCAAGAATTATGGTAGAAATTAAATAAAGACCAATTGAGGTATGCATCGCTAAAATCCCCTCTTCTTAGAACTGAACCCTTGGTGATTCATGAAATCGGTGTAAGTCCCAAATTGATCGTGTAAAACTTGCTATTCCAAATGTGCTTGCATTAATAGATATAAGTGCCCTATATGTTCCTATGCTTTCATCATGTTATCTTAATATTTGGGAATGTGTTAAATACATGGGATATGTGTTGCAAGTGCTGAGACTTCAAGTCAAATTCGAATGAAGATTATTATGTCAAATTGCACGAAAAGCCTCTATGTGCTCTAGAACCTAAATTGCTCCCGTGTGTAGATAAGTCTCGAATGAAATACCCTGTTTCTGTTGATGTGATAATAATGTGTAATATGTAATAGGGGCAAACTTGAAAATGTAAAGTACGTCCAAGAGCCAAGAATGATTTAACAAATAAAGCCCCTCCTGCCAATGTATAAAAAGATGGGAAGGAAATATGAAGTGAGATGATTGATTGGAAGGATGATGTCTCAATGGAGATGGCATAGCCGATCGAGCCGTGATCGGACTCCATGCTGCACACATGGTGGTAATTGTGCTGGAATCCATGATTGAAAATATGGAAATGGTTGATGTCTTAATTGAGATGACCTAGACGATCGGGTCGAGTTTGGACTCTATGTAGGAACATTGTGGTAATAAGACACATGGCACCAGATTATCATATTAGTGAAGATGGAATTTGATTAAGAACTTATATGGCCCTTACTTGATGTTTTAGTATTGTCAGAAGCTCTTATTGATCTCATGACTGTTTTTCCCTTGCATTGTTGTTCATTCTATTGAGATGGTATTTTAGCTTTACATACTTGTACTATTCGACAGTACTAACGTCCCTTTTGTCGGGGGTGATACATATTTGAATGGATGTAGGTGGTTCCATAGCGGACAATTCCGATTGCAGCTAGTGGTGCATCCTCTTCTCAGCAGTCTTAGAGAGACCCATTTCAATTCGGGGTCGTACCTCTTTTGTTCCTTATGTATTGTACTTGAGGTATAGTCGGGGCCTTGTTGCCGACACTTTTGATGTACTCTTTTGTAACTATTTAGAGGCCTCGTAGACACGATGTGGGTTGTATATAGGTATTAGTAAGGTCGACGGATTATGTTTATTTTGAACTCTTGTTCCACTAAATTGTAGGATGTATATATTTTGGGACCTTAACCTTAGCGCGACGAAAATAAAGTAAAATGAACATGTAATGTTCACATATATGATCTTTCCGTTGTTTAACCAATTCTAACGTGTCTCCTTTTTATCATAAACGAATCGGGTAGGAAATATTTGACAGTCTTGCTTGACCGGGATCACTCGGTTGAGCGCCGGTCGCGCTCCCCGATGTTGGGCATGAAAAAATTAGACATGAAGGCCTCTTCAAATTCTTCCCAAGTAGGAGGACCATCATCTTCATCTCTTTCCTTTTCCCACATCTCAAACCAAGCGCCAACCACATCTCTAAGCTGGTAAGCAACCAGCTCCACAACTTCATCATCAAATTCCTTCATCGCTCGGAGCGCTTTCTTGACACCCTCCAGCCATAACGTTGGATCTTAATAAACTATAGTACCATGGAACAATGGAGGAATCAACTTTAAAAATTCATACACTCTTTCTGGTTGGACATGAAGGCTTTAAACATCTCCATAGCACTGTTGACAACATTAAACATATGAACCACCTCTGGTATAACTGTCTTAGCCAGAGCTGCTATTGGAGGCGCCACTGGATCCTGAGGTACTGGGTCATCATGCTCCATCCCTTCTTCATGTTCAACCCGAGGTACTTGAACCCTCTTTGTGGATTTACCCTTCCTTTTCTGAGTTGAATCCTTCTTAGTTATACCTTGAGCCACAATAGTAGCAATAGTTTCTTGGGTAGTATCCTGAGTGTTGGTATCAGAGTTGCGAGTACGGGCCATTTATGCGAGTTGGAGAAAGGAATACATTAGATAATTTTTTACAGGTAGGCTATACTGCACGATCTAAAGTATGAAAAAATTTAGACTTTTCCTATATTCTTGTAGCCTCCTATTTATAAGTATGGCGCGTTTCATACCCATAAACAAGACTTTACTAACACGGCTTCATAGACCCCTAGGACTCCATAAACCTGGCTCTGATACCAAGTTTGTCACGACCCATTTTCTGAACAAGCCATGACCGGCACCCGATCACTAAACTTGACCGAGCAAACCATCTGCGCTTATCAAATCTACTATAACTTCAAAATTTATATGCAACAAGGAAATACTTTAACCAAATACTTTTAATTAATTTAGATATCTAGAATAAACCAACTCCAAAACTTTATTCGTAGTAACCACTGAAATACTGCTAAGTTATTATCAAAAAAATTTGAATCTTAACCCATCGACTGTGTGTATGAAGCCTCTACTGATAAACTGACGCACTGCTCAGGACATAAGATTTTTTGGCCAGTTCTCTAATTAAACAAATAAATAGCTAAATAATGACGACTCAAAGGAGTACTCTACGAACAAAAGCGAAGCTCACCAATTGCACTAGAATTGAGGGAAGTCCTAACATGTAGACTGCTCGCCTGTAAAACTAGTTCTTACATTGTACCGCAAACCAACATAGGTTCCCAAAAGAGAACGTCAGTACCATCCATTGTACTCAGTGAGTCTCGATGATAGGGAAAGAAATTTTAATAAAATATACATTACAAATAAAAATTCTGAATGCATGGAAAAATTAAAGCTTCTAAGAACAAATCTAAAATAATTGCATAGTAGCAGTTTATGAATATTATAAAAGAAATTCCTTTTCTTTTTCTTTCTAATAAAAAAAATACTCCAGGAGTTCCAACTATCCTGACTTATTTCTGTCATAGTCACCGTGGGATCGACACGGGTTTGATCCCGACCTGATTGGATAGGCCCAATCCACGAGGTGTCTCTCGCTTCATGGTTCTCAGCGCTCATGTATCATACCTTAGCCTTGCTAAATAAATTCTCAACAACAAGACCCTCGGCTCGTGTGCTCCCTATTTTGGCACAAGTAGTTTCAGGAAGTCAATGCCTTCGCAGGGCCCTCGGCCTGGACGATTACCCTTTCTCAGAGTAGAGGATACTCCCAAAAATCTTTTCTTTCTAAAACTTCTTCTTGTGACTTTTCAAGTCTAAATATTTTATACATTAATCATGCGATTTGTAGTTTGTTTTGTAGCAAGATCCATTTAACAACATAGAACCTACGGAAGAATTAATAACCAATTATTGAATGTTTACGTATACACAAAATTTAGTTTGATCAAATATCATGTTCCATATTACCATGAGACAGTCACATTTGGCAGAACAATCAACTATCTCCCTGAAGTTTAAAGCAAAAAGGGAAAATAATGGAAATGTTATTTAACACTAGATTCTTGAATAGTATTGCTATATGGCTAGATTTCTTACTCTACTTCAAAGAACTTTTACCTTACCTTTTAATCATATATTTTTCATCAAGGAACCTACCAATCAAATTGATACTTGAAAAGCAAAACACAAACAAGAAATACAGACAAATGCAATTTTATAATTCCATAAGGTTTAATGTTTTTATTGCAAAAATGAATAAAAATTCACGGTTATAAAATCCTTATATCACAAAATAACAACTCGATATAGAATCTAATAGTTTTGATTTCAAACTCACTCTAATTAAGTACATATTAACTCTTTTGAGCAATTCATCAAACACCTTGTATGCGTGCTTTTGTGAGTTAAACCACTTTAGTAAAGGGTTATATCAACTCACTTCAAAAATCCTCGAGCCAACACGTAGGCCCTAGTCCAATTTATACCCGTCAAATAATTGATTCTACAACAACCAGTGTATTTTAGTTAGTTTCAAAGTTTCACACTTACACATGAAATTTAATGTTGATACATTCTTACCTACCACTACTTTAGATTGAAAATAGGAAATTGTATATACCTGAGTTCAAGAATTAGTGATTTGTAAGAAACTCTAGAATTTTCGTTGCTTGCACGTGTAAGTTTTGTAGCCTTGTGCTTGCTGTGTGAATAGAACAACGTTCTGTTTCTCGATTTCGAATAAGGCTTTTTAGCCTTCTACCTTTGTGTGAATTAACATAAGTAGCGTTCTGTTTCTTCGTATAAGGCTTTTAAGCCTTGAGGTCTTTTTAATTCTAATTTGTTTGAGGCTTTATGCCTTTTGCCTTCCCATTTTATGGGCTTTAGGCTTGTCTCCTTTTTAATTTAACTAATAATTAATTATACCTATTTTTAATAATTAATAATACTAAACTTATTAATATATTATTTTTAAATAGAGAAATAACTCAAAAGTCAATCACCAGGGTTTAAATCCGTAATAGAAGTATAACTTTGTATGCACTTAAGGCGAGATAAAAAAGAAATTAAATTCTATAATTAGCGTGTGTTGAAACTTTTATGGATTTGAGGAGTGTTACACCATAAACCCGAGATATTTTCCAGATCCGACCCCAAATGCGCATTTTTCGGGTTCAGCCTCATATTGTATCTCCTCAATATGTCAAAGGTATCCTGCAAACATTTCGGGGAAAGCTTCCGATCATACCAAGCCCCCACGAGTCTTAAGAAAAATAATATCGAGAACAAACATTGTTCGAACCTCCGAATAAGACCTAATTATTACGTGCTAAGGCATCTGAAATCATTGCAATCATAGAGAAAAAAGCAAAAAGAAATAGGCTTGAAATTTGTCGAAGGTAAAAATCCTTATATACATACATAAAATTTTACAAAGTTCAAACGGCCTTAACAAAATGCAAAACTACAATAGCGAAATCTGCAAGGCACCTAAGAAGCTTGATCCTTGCTGGATCCCGCCTCATCGCCGGGGCCATCAGGGCCTTCTCCGTCTTTGGATCTGCCCGAACCCTCGAAATATTCCTCATCCTTGGGGTAAGCCAACTTCTTGGCCTCAACCTCGAGCCTCTTAACATTTTCAAGCTTGGCCTATAAATTGAACCCCCGGGCATGAACCTTTTTGAGAGCCTCCCTCTGTGACTGCCACTTCACATATTTGACAATGGCCTTTAGGCATTCCCGAGCTGCCTCAGCATCAGCTTTATACCGGGCCACAATCTCTTCAGCATTGGCCCTAATCGTTTCCGCCACTGACTTGGCTGCTTCAAGCTCCTTGACAAGGGTATCCCGTGCGACAACGACCGATCCCAGTTAAGACTGGAGGTCTTCAATTTTTCAGGACTAGATCTCATCTTTCTCCTTCACCGATTGAAGTTGGTCCTTCTCCGAGGCTAGTTGCTCCCGGGAAGTCTCCTTTTCCTAAGCCAACCGATCGATCTTTCCCTTCCACTCCTCGTCCGTGGCTTTGACTTCATCCATCTCAGCCCGTAGATGGTCAACACGATCAATCTTCTCTGGACCTGTAGATTCTGACTATTAGACAACGTGTCTAGTCAACATCACTAACTTCAAAGATTTTTACCTGTTCCAACAAGTCGACATGTTCTTTCTAAGCTGCGTCCCACTCGGCTCAGAGGCTCTTGACTTCCCCCTCACGTTGCTTGTTGAGTTGACTTCAGCATTGAGTTGGTCCAGCTCATCCCGGTACCGGAGGAAGGTTTCGTGATGGAGCACTGATGTCTGCAAATACGAGAAGGGATATTAGAATTAATTCAAATATTAGAAGAGATATTATAATTATTGAGAGTTATCAAGAATTACCCGGTTCAATGCCTGTTTTGCTTCATTGAACAGGAATGGCGCGACTACCTCGTTCATTTTTTCCTGATCTTCTTCGGTTACCAGCGGGAGCGGAAAGGATCCGGGCATTCTCCGAAATGGTGATAGCGACAGTCCGCTTCCGACCAGGATCGTGCTCGAAGCGGGGAACTGATTGGTCAATCTCGGGATTGAGCTCGACCCGCTATCCTCTAAAGGTGGACTTTTCCTCGGCACCTCCAAGTCACCTAACCCGGTGAAATCCTCCAGGGCGGATGAGTCTATACCGTCAAAAAAGCCTCGGAGGGGATCATCCGCTCCATGGACCTCTTCGTGGGATCGCTCCTTTGTCATTCGGGCTTCATCAAACATCGATTCTATGAACAAAGGCAATCCCGAAATATCTATAATGCCGAGCGGGACATGGCCGACATCTCGTGAGTCCTCGGGCCTTACTTCGGCATCAGCCTCGCAAACTTGAGGGGGATTCACTTCCATCATTTCCCCCTCGGCTGCCACCCATTCCTCTGGACAGATGGCTCATGGGCCATGAAGATGTCATCCTTGATACACTTAGATTATACCTTAATAAATAGTGTAAAGCGGTCGATGTCAAATATAATAACCCAACTAAGTTGGGTTCGAATCTCACAAGGAATAGGTGTGAAAAAGTTACTTGAGTAGTGTAAAACTTAACTTAAATCGTAATTCTATTCTGTTAGCTAAAAAAAGTGTTGTAATTGAGTGAAATAGACAAGTATAATGTTGTAAGATTGTAATTAATTCAATTAACTAAACCAAGGTTGTGTCCCGTTCAATGAAATGTAATGCTATCGGTGTTAATATGATATATTTCTAATGGAAGGTCCTTTGATATGCAAATGATTTCTATATGACTACCCAATATGTTTGAATAGTTGGGTAGTATTTCCTCTTTATAATTTTTCCAAATATAAAAGAGTTGAAATTAAGAACAATCAATTTATGCCAAATAAACCCACTTATTCCTAAGCGATTCTATTAAACAAGGTTTAAAGCCTTGAGTTTTTGATAATCACTTCTACCAAACCCTAACCCACTTTTCCAAGTAAAGAAAGAGTCAAATGACATTTGTGTAATGTTTGCAACCACCAACAATAAATGAAGAATGAGAAATGAATAAATATCAACCAACCATTATATATATATTCAATGGTAAACACCCATTAACATTACACCCATTTAGGTTCCACAACCTTAGCATTTAAACTAGCCACTCATACTAAAATACAAACTAAAACAATATTTAAAGTCATAATGCTTACAAAAGTGCAAGAATCTTTCCTAAAGCTTCACAAAGAGATGAATATTCAATGCCTTTGTTTGTAGTCTCTTTTTCCGACAAAATGACCCACGAAAACCCTAATAAATCTATTTATAGTGGGCTAAAAATCAGAGCCAAAATTGGACCAAATTGCCTCTGCAGACAGCTTTTGCAACCACATATCTATCACAGATCAGGTATGCAGTCCGCATAACCTCCCTTCACGTCGCAGAATTGTAGATCACCAGTTCCCGGCGTCCACCGCATATCGGTTATGCGGTCCGCATATCTGTTATGCAACCGCATTGTCTCATCGCAATCGCATTGAGAAACTTCTTCTAGTGGAATTATGCGGTCGTTATGCGGCCCGCAAAAGTTTTATGCGACCGCATACTCTTGTCTTGGTTTGGCCAAAAGGTCTGCTTCAATTTGCGATTGACCTTTGATTTATGCGGTCCGCACGTGAATTATGCGGTCGTCTATCTGCAGCATTTCCATCCTTTTGTGACTTTTTAACTTCTTTTCCATATTTTTGGGTTTTCAAACTCATGCAATACAAAACAATCAAATTCATAAGAATTAATGAACAAATGCATTAAAAGCGAGCTAAAATCTAATTAATTGGTATTAAATGTGCCGAAATTCTACGGCACATCAACACCCACAACTTAAACTTTTGCTTGTCCTCAAGCAACTAGAACAAAAATTATCCCATCGTAAACTCTTACCGAAGTCATGAAACAGTAGTGACCGTAGATGTTTTGACTGACAGTTAACAAGCATGTAACTTCATTTATTTACCCTTCCTGGAAGACCATTATCACTTAACAAAGCGGCTACTAAACTTGTAAACTTTGAGCCTCGACCAAACTGACAAAATGTTACTCTGCTAGGTGCACTTGCATTATACTTCAAGAACCTACCTTCTGTTAAACCTTGCAGTTCATGCGCACTCACAACAACGAAAATCCCCAACTCACACATATTTACAGGGGATGCAATCAAATACTCTTTCACTTTGAACGAAAGCTACATGCTACAAGTATCAATCCATATGCTTCCCTTATTTTAACTTGGTGCTATCTCAGGAATGATTGGTTGTAGATCACCTAGGACTTTACACAGGTTGTAATGTAGGCTTAAAGACGGGTTGGGTGAATATTTGGGAACGTAGTGGCTATACCCTCCTTAAACTCTACATAAACTTTGCTTCTTTACTACATAGCATTTATTTACCTCGAGTTACCGACATTGAACCACCTCAAAGTGTTTCTTCAATTTCTACAGGACTCCATTTTTCTTTTTTTTTTTTTTTTTATAAAGGTATTGCTTTTCGGAGCTTGAGTTTCTCTATATATATACAACTTTGAGGAAACAGTTTTGAGTTTACACACAGTGCCAACCTTTCCAGCGTCCACTTTGTACCGTCACCCCTAACTTAGGCTTTTAGCCTCATTCTTACTCGTTCAAAGAGGGTTAGGTTCAAAAGAAGGGATTATTTCAAAATGGGATAAAGGTTTGTAGTGTGGTAACCAAAGAAAAGGCTAAAAGATCAACAGGGGGAACTGGGGTAATTTATGTACAGGGAAGGTTAATTTTTGGTCAAAATTAGCTAGTAATCACAAAGATAGCCTAAGATCATCTCAACATTCGATCATTAGCCTGAGATTTGCACAAAGAAACCAACCGGTCAAGTTCTAGACATCACAAGTTAAGCAAGCGCATTATTTACACAAATCCTCACTCACTCACGACACATGAACTGTTTGACTTAACATAGTTTTATCCCTCAAGTGAACGCAAGGCAACTCAAAGCTTTCATCATATGACATGTAAGATTCTGAGTAAACATAAAGTCAAAGAGCGAGCCTCAAGTTCACAAAAATGACTAACCATAAAAAATTATTATTATTATTTATATAATTTTTTTATATACCAATGAAGGAAGGGTACAATTCATTCACAAAACTTTCTTTACATGCTTGAAACTATACAATCTCATAAAAAAAAAGTCAAAATGTTCCATGCTAATTCCATGGTTCTACTATTACACCCTTGAAAAAGAACCCGATAAAGAAAAATCAAGGGGAATTCATTACTAATTACTAGTCTATACTAAAAAGAGAGATGCATAATTTTTTTCATACAACTATTTACACAAAATATCTACCCCACCCCCAACTTACGAACATGCATTGACCCCAATGCATAAAAATTTAAAAATAGAGTTTAGGGGCTTCCTGGGGCGCACTAAGCGCTCGGAGGGTCTGAAGCATGCTGGGCAGCTGTGGGGTCATTTGCTGGTACTGAAGCTCCAGCGGTGGAATTTCGGACTGAATGGTGGCCTCCACGGCTGGAGTAAGATGCTCCAGCTACTGTGAGGATGGAGTAGGAACCTCTACCCTCCTTGAAGATAGATCTAGGGTCTGAGAGTTGCTAGCCTTTCCTGGTGATGGCTGAGTGGTCGATGGAAGTGCCTTGGCGACCATATCTGCTAGCGAATGTGCAATTGCTGTCTGCACATCTGCTTCCTCTTCTTCATTTGCAACCGTAGGAATATCAAATTGCTTACCCTTGTCCTGATGACCCTTAGTGTCCTCTACCAGTGCATCCTCATCTTCTGAATCCCCTTCATCGGACTCCTCAGTGTCTCCGGATCCCTCCTCGGAAGGAACGTCAATGTGTACAGGAGGGGCTTGACTATGTGCCTCTAGATCTGCTATCAGGTTTGTGAAATCAAAATCCATCCCTGGAATGGACGTGCCAGCTCCCTTCTCACCCTCCTTCGGGAGGAATGGTGTCAAGTCAAACTCCAAACTCTGTATTTTCTGCAGCTCAACTTTCAATGCATCAATTTCCTAACAGAGCTGAGTCATACCTCCAACCTCATCCCGTTCGACCTTCTCAAGACGCACTTCAAAGTGCTTTAGGCGATCCTCATAAGTTTTATGTTACTGTTGAAGAACACTCACTGAGGATTGGATAGGGAGCAATGCTTGCCGAATGAGGTTTGGGATTTACTTTATCAGCTGGTCCACCTTAGCATTGGCGTGCTGAGCTAGTAGACCCAGCTTGGAAAGAGCTGGTAGTGGAACCTGGGGTTGTGCAGTGGTGTGTTGTGGAGTAGCTGTGGAGGTAGCAGGGACCTGAGGAGTGGCAGGCAGTTGGGCCTCTGAAGTTGCTGAGTTTGCTGGAGGAGGGACTTGAGTCTCTATTTGAGTTGCAGTTTCCTTTGCTACTGCATCACTAATGCGCATAATGTCAATGTCCTTAAGAGCTTTCTCCGGTTTGTCATGTTTTGGCATAGGAGGCACATTCACAACTTTGCAGAGACCTGTGATCAAGCAAGGGAATGGAAGTGATATGTGTTTCTGGTTCGCTCTGATTCCCAGTTCCTGGAAGATGAACTCTCCCACATCAATCTTAATACTCGTCATGATGCACGCAATGAGAAATGCATTCTCAATGTTGATGTCAGTTTCATTCCTAGATGGCATCAGACGAGATGTGAAAAGCTAAGCCAATAGCGACCCTCCCGTGTGAGATCCTCCTTGTAGATCTTGTGTTTTGGGTCAATACAGGCGGGTGTCCCCTTTGCTATGACATAGGCAATCCAGGCACGCTCGTTGTTCTTGTTAGCTACCTTAGCCTCATATTCAACTGTGCCGGGACTCCAATCCTTGAAGTACAAATCATTTATGGTTCCCTTATCACATAGAACTTGGACCCCTAGAACAAGAATCGATTCTGCAAATACCTTGTTTCTCTTCTGCTCAACATTCCTTGATGCCCCATATGAAGCATAAAACTCCCGCACAAGCGTCTCATTATATTCATCAGGGACCTCAGGGAAGAATTCCCATTTCCTCTGCTTGATGTTCTCGATTATGTGAAGGTAGTGCTCCCTCATCCCATTCAAACTCAACTGTTTTTCCTCGAGAATCTTTCGCTTTGATAGCCCTTCTTTGAATAGGCTCATGGAGCCTGTGACTCCAAACCGGAGATTAAGATCCTCCCCCTTCTTCCTTCGTGCCTCAGCTTGCAAGTCAACTGATGGCAAAATATCAATTTGTGCCCCCTCCTCGTCAGACTGGGAGGATCGCTCAGCAGTGGTGCGGGTGGTTTCCGATCGTGGACGTTTAGCCTGTAGTGTTTGTTGGCTTAAACTCTTTTCTGTCCATGAGCGTATGGGGATCGCATTGTAATAACTTTTCGTGGTGCCATTTCTGCAATGAAACAGTGTGTGAGTGGTGGGCATAGCATAAAAGGCACACATAAGAAACTTAACAGAAGAAAACATATTATGCGGTGGGTTATGCGGTCACAGAACCACTATGCAGACCGCAAAACCGTCGCAAAATTTCACTTCCCAGAACTTTTGAATTATGCGATCGCAAAGTCGATTTTGCAACCGCAAAATGATCACATAATTGTACACACAATGGGACTTTTATCTAATTGTGTTTGCGGTGGATATGCGGTTCGCAAAACACATTTGCGATCGCATAATCTCTCACATAATTGCCATTCACTTTCCATCTAGGGTTTCTTTTGCGATTACATTGCGGACCGCAACCCACTTATGCGGGCCGTAAAATTCATCTTCTTCAGAGAACAACCCCCCATTTTAACCGTTTCTATCATTTTGAAGCACGATTGACCCACTAATCACCCTCACATGCTCCTAGCACACACATTTGGGAACTAAACACGAGCTAAGGGGTTCAAATACCAGTAAGCAATGATTCCACAAGAGAGAGAAAAAAGAAAGAAATAAATAACGAGAAGGCACATACCAGATATCTAACAAAGACGGATATGAGATTTGGAGTTACGAGCTCAATGAATTCATGATCCTTGTTGGATGAGCCTTGGACATGATTAAAATCTTTTTGGGTTTTTGTTTGATTTTGTTTAAGTGATCGTGTATGATAAGAGTGAGGATGAGAGAAATAAAAAGCATTTTGCGGAGGTTAGGGTTTTGTACTTGTCATATTTGCGATGCTTAAGTCCATCGCATAACGACTTATGCCATAACATATGTGTTATGCGATGGGCTAAGGACTGGCACCCTAGCTTAACTATTCAATGCCTTATGTGATCGCAAAGTTGTTATGCGTCCCGCAAAATTGAAGATTCTACCGCATTTTAAATACCCAGCTAGCCAATTTTGCTGCCTAGGTTTGAGATGATTGTGCGGTTCACATTGTAGTTATGCGATCACATAGTTGTCGCAAATTCGATACCTTTCTTTTCTTCAGCTTCCTCGGCACTAGGACCTTGTTCATGACATTTGGGACTACCTGCACTCTAACACACACGTCAACTTTCTCAATCTAAACTACATAAATAATAAAAAAAATACAAAAGAGTGTTACCACACATGGGTTGCCTCCTAAGAAGCGCTTGATTTAACGTCGCGGCACGACGACGTTGGTCCCTTTTGGGATACTCAGTGGTGGGGGATGGACCATCCTTGAGAGCAAATTGCTCTACCAAGTGCTTGTCTCCTGTTGTGCCCAGGTAATGCTTAACCCATTGGCATTCACTTTGAAAGTTCGAAGTCTGTCCTCTGACTCTAATTCAATACCTCCAAAAGGGGACACATTCACAAATTTGAACGGGCCAGACCATTTGGATTTGAGTTTACCCGAAAATAACTTGAGTCTCGAGTTGAAGAGCAAGACCAAGTCACCAGATTTGAACTCCCGCTTCAGGAGCTTCTTGTCATGAACAATCTTCATTCTTTCTTTCTACATAGCTACACTCTCATATACATGGAAACATAATTCTTCCATCTCGTTGAGTTGTGTCATTCTTAGAATAGCAGCTTCGGCCCAGTCAAGGTTCAACTTTTTCAAAGCCCACATGGCTTTGTGTTCAAGCTCCACGGGCAAATGACATGCCTTACTAAAGACTAACCGGTACAGTGAAGTGCCAATAGGAGTCTTGAATGCTGTGCGATATGCCCACAACGCATCATCTAGCTTCCATGACCAGTCGGTCCTGTTTGCATTGACAGTTTTGGCTAAAATGTCCATAATATCCATGTTGGAAACTTTGACTTGACCACTCGATCGAGGATGATAAGGTGTGGCCACCTTGTGCTTGACGCCATACTTTTCGAGTAGCCCGGTAAAAGCCTTGTTGCAGAAATGAGATCCACCATCGCTAAGGATGGCCTTGGGAGTACCAAACCGTGTGAATATGTTTTTCCTTAAAAATACGATCACACTCCTCGCCTCATTGTTGGGCAAGGCGATTGCCTCGACCCACTTGGATACATGTTCCACTGTCACTAGGATGGACCCATGAAATCGATCCCCTATACATAGAAGATTTCAACCTGCATTACAAAATTCATAGGCATCTCATGCCTTTTAGAAATTGATCCTTTCCTTTGACATTGATCACAAGCTTTGACCATTTGATTCGCGTCATGGTAGATCGATGGCCAATAGTATCCACATTCAAGCACCTTTGCCTCCATCCGGTTTCCTCCGTGATGACCCCCAACTGGTGAGTCATGGCATGCCTTGAGAATTGACGTAACCTTATCTTCCAGGACACATCACCGAATGATGTTGTTGGCTCAAATACGAAACAAGAAGGGCTCCTCCCAATAGTATTGCCTACACTCCTGCAAGAATTTTTTCTTTTGATATGTTTCTAATCCATCAGGAATAAGGTCTCTAACCAAGTTGTTAGCAATATCGGCATACCAAGGAGCGGATGTGTCAGAAAATGCCAATATGTCCTCATCTGGAAAAGCATCATTGATTTCAAAGTTCTCCTTTGGCCTTCCTTCTTCTTCAAGCCTAGACAGGTGATTCGCAACTTGATTTTCTGTTCCTTTTCGATCCTTGACCTCAAAGTCGAATTCTTGCAATAAAAGGACCCACCAGATCAATCTTGTCTTGGCATCCTTCTTCGCCATAAGATAGCAAAGAGCAGCATGATCAGTGTAGACTATCACCTTGGATCCCAACAAATAGGCTAGAAATTTCTCAAAGGCATAGACAATGGCAAGAAATTCTTGCTCAGTCACAGTATAATTCATTTGAGTACCATTGAGTGTCTTGCTTGCGTAGTAGATAGGATGAAGGAATTTGTTATGACGTTGACCAAGCACTGCCCCAATAGCTACACCACTGGCGTCACACATGATTTCAAATGGAAGGGACCAATCCGATGTGACAATAATAGGTGCCTTGGTGAGCTTCTCTTTTAATTCCTCAAATGCCTTGAGACACTTCTCATCAAATACAAACTTGGCATATTTTTCAAGGAGCTTGCACATGGGGTTTGCAATTTTGGAGAAGTCCTTGATAAACGCCTATAGAAGCCGGCGTTCCCCAAAAAACTTCGGACACCTTTCACTGAAGTTGGTGGAGGAATCTTTGAAATGATTTCAACCTTGGCTCGGTCAACCTCTATGCCTTGTTTAGAAATTTTGTGGCCCAAGACAATGCCCTCATCCACCATGAAGTGGAACTTATCCCAGTTTAGCACAAGGTTTGTCTCCTCACACCTTTTGAGCACTTGTATAAGGTTGTATAGACAATGCTCAAAGGAATCACCCACTATCGAGAAGTCATCCATAAACACTATTAAGAAATCCTCTACCATGTCCGAGAAAATAGACATCATGCACCATTGGAAGGTAGCTGGAGCGTTGCATAGCCCAAATGGCATCCGGCTAAAGGCAAAGGTTCCATATGGGCATGTGAAAGTTGTCTTCTCTTGATCTTCCAATGCTATGTTTATTTGGTTATAGCCAGAATATCCATCCAAGAAGCAATAGAATGACCTTCCCGCTAGCCGATCAAGCATTTGATCAATAAAGGGCATAGGGAAGTGGTCTTTGCAAGTGGCACTGTTAAGCTTCCGATAGTTCGTGCACACTCTCCATCCAGTTACAGTTCTTGTTGGGATGAGCTCATTTTTCTCATTATGGATCACAGTCATGCCTCCCTTCTTCGGCATACATTGTACTGGGCTCACCCAAGAACTATCGGCGATGGGATAGACTACCCCGGCATCCAACCACTTGATAATCTCCTTCTTCACCACCTCTTGCATGGATGGGTTCAATCTTCTTTGGCGCTCCACACTAGGCTTCATTCCTTGCTCTAATTGGATTTTGTGATCACAAATTCCGGCGAAAATTCCTCGGATGTCCGCTATTGTCTACCCAATGGCTTGCCGGTGTTCCCTCAGGACATTCATTACATGCGCATCATTCAAAAAAGAAGAAACGATTACACGTAAAGTATCATTGGAGCCAAGAAATTTATACCTCAAATGTGGTGGAAGTGGCTTGAGTTCAAGTTGTGGCGGCTCAATAATTGAAGGCTTTGTGAGTGGAGTGGCTCTATTCTCTAAGTCAAGAGAGAGCTTCTTTGGTGCATAATAGGATCACTTCCTTCTAGTGCATTCACAACTTCCATGTACCCCTCTATGTCTTCACCATCAAAATTTACCAATATTGATGCCAAGGCCTCACCTAGGCATTCTTCTTCCACCTTCATCTCACTTGCATCCTCTACCTCATCAACAATAGCAATGACTGAGATTCCTTCATATGCATGTGGAAACTTCATACCCTTAATTGCTTGAAAGGTGACCTCTTCATCATTAACTCGAAACTTGGTTTTATTTTCTGACATAAGTTCTCTTATAGTAGCAAGGAATGGCCTCCCCAGTATGATAGAAATTTCTTTATCAAAGGCACAGTCAAGGATCACAAAGTCGTACGGACGAAGGAACTTTTCCACTTTCACTAGGACATCATCTACAATTCCCACTGGTCTCTTGATTGAACGATTGGCCATTTGCAATCTCATGCTTATAGGTCTTGGCAAGCTTAAACCCGCTTGCTTGTAAATAGCAAGAGGCATAAAGTTAATGCTAGCCCCATTGTCACAAAACGCCCTTGAAAAATCTCGCAAGCCAATAGTACATGGGATGGTGAATGCTCCCAGGTCTTCTTTCTTTTCAACGATTGTTGTTGCAATAATGGAACTAACCCGGTGAGTCATACTCACCACTTCATTCTGGTGGATCTTTTCTTAGTTATCAAGTCCTTTAAGTATTTAACAAATCCCGACATCTCTTGGAAGGCTTCCAATAATGGAATGTTCATCGACAATTGTTTTAGAATGTCATAAAACTTCTCGAACTTGCTATCATCCACCCTCCCAACAAGTCTTTGAGGAAACAGAGGGGTAGGTCGAGGAATTGGTGCTATAGATTTTGGGACCTCTTTCACCTTTTTCTTTACCTCATCATGGCGTGCTTTTTGGACTTTCACCTCTTGGGGGAGCTTTTCAACTTCAAGAAAAATCGGCACTTCAACTTGGGCCTCAACCTCTTGCTCAAGGTCATAAAATTCAACCACTTGTTCATTTTCTCCTTGAAGTACCTTCCCACTTCGCGTGGTGACAACATGCAATGAGAAGTTGGACCGATCCCATTACCTTTAGGGTTGGCAATTGTGTCACTTGGGAGTATGACTTTTAGCTTTGGATTTTGTTCTCTTGACAAATCTCGTATTTTCATTTCAAGCTTTTGTATAGAAGCGGTGTGTGACCCCACAAGTTCGGCCATGTTTTTCATTGTAGTATCGATTCTTTCTTGATTTTGCAAGATATTTTCAAGCATGCCTTCCAACTTAGATTCAATTGAAGAACCCTCCTTATAATGCGAGGAGTTGGAATATTGCCCCTTTGGTGGAACATAGGGGTTTGAACTCCGGTTGGCATAATTGTTGTTGTTGTTTATCCAAGTGCCTTGACTTGATCCACCTTGATCATTGCGCCAATTTTGATGGCCTTGCCCTTGAGGGTTTGGCCTCCATTAATTTTGTTGGCGATAACCACCTTGAGAATTATGGACATAGTTTGCTTCCTCGAACTCTTGATTCACCATGGGTTGCATGTCTTCCACAACATTTACCTTCTTTGTCTGACTTTCTGTGAACATCTTGGTTAGCACATTAATGTTTGTGGCAAGCCCAGAAATCAGTTGGTCGCTCTCTTGGTTGTCTTTAATCATGCTGGTTAGAGAAGGAGTAACGTATGCAATTCCACCAGTGGTATCTTCACAGTGCCAGGCTTGGTTGTGCTCGGCGATTTTGCTAGAATCTATGTAATTCTAGGGAATGTTTTGTCCATGAAAGATCCATCTACCGCATCCAAACCCATGTAAAATTTCTCCAACAAAATTGTATCCAGAAAGCCATGATTCGGTGACCTCACTAAGTATATCTTGAAACGGTCCCACGCCTCATGTAAGTGTTCTCCTGGCAATTGTTTGAAGAAGAAGATTTTATCTCTGAGCTCGGATTTCTTGCTATGTGGGAACCATTTGTCTAAGAAAGCAAGGACGAGTTCTGTCCAAGAGTGTATAGAATGAGGAGGTAGATTTTGAATCCATTTTCTCACCTCTCCAGCTAATGAGTACTTGAATACCCGCAGTTTCAGGGCATCATCTGTCACATTATTCTATTTATGCATTGCCAACACATCCAAGTAATTTCTAAGGTGTTGCGTTGGATCATCATCTATAGAGTTTCTGAATAATCCTTCTGCCTTGAGCATTAGGATTAACCCATGCTCTACCTTGAATGTATGCAGCGTCAACTCGCGGAGGGACAATGGCATTGGTGTCCTCAATATATTCCTCAATATCCGCAAAAGGATTAGCTTCTTCATCATAATCAGCCATGCTTACCTAGCACACCAATAAAAGCAAGCAAAGTGTGTTGGAATAGAAAAACATGTAAAGTAAAGTGCACACTAATTAGTAATTTCAAAACCGTATTCCCAGGAAACAACACCAAAATTTGATACGCTCAAATTACACCTTAATATATAGTGTAAAGCGGTCGATGTCAAATATAATAACCCAACTAGGTTGGGTTCGAATCCCACAGGGAATAGGTGTGAAAAAATTACTTGAGTAGTTGAAACTTAACTTAAATCGTAATTCTATTCCGTTAGCTAAAAAGAGTGTTGTAATTTAGTGAATTAGACAAGTATAATTTTGTAAGATTGTAATTAATTCAATTAACTAAACCAAAGTTGTGTCCCCTTCAATGAAATGTAATGCTATCGATGTTAATATGATATATTTCTAATGGAAGGTCCTTTGATATGCAAATGATTTCTAAATGACTACCCAATATGTTCCAATAGTTGGGTAGTATTTTCTCTTTATGATTTTTCCAAATATAAAAGAGTTGCAATTAAGAACAATCAATTTATGCCAAATAGAACCCACTTATTCCTAAGCGATTCTATTAAACAAGGTTTAAAGCCTTGAGTTTTTGATATTCACTTCTACCAAATCCTAACCCGCTTTTCCAAGTAACGAAAGAGTCAAATGGCATTTGTTATTGTTTGCAACCACCAACAATAAATCAAGAATGAGAAATGAATAAATATCAACCAACCATTAGAAATATATTCAATGGTAAACACCCATTAACATTACACCCATTTAGGATTAAAGGTGTTAATCGTGCTGGGCTGACCCGTTAACAACTCGGTTCAACCCGGGTCAGCTCGTTAATGTGGAAAAATAGGCGGGATGGGACAGGTTGGACGGGGAGCGGGTTTTAAACGTACACATTTTACAAATCGGTGCACTGGAGCCGCTACAACCCGCTAACCCCTTAACGGGTTGTTAATAGGCTACAACCCGGTTCGACCCGATAACCCGCCAATTTTTTTTAAAATTTTCTGAGCGTTGCCAACGGTCAAATTCAAAAATGACCGTTGGCCAATGGCCATTTTTTGCAAAAACAACCATTTAGGCCTACCCCCTTAAGAAAGTAACCCCCCACACTTAATATTTGATAAATTATAATTTTAACCTTTTAAAAACTATAAATAGCCCCCCTTCTTCTTCATTATTCCTCACAATTCATTCTCTTACTACTCTAATTCTCTCTTGATATTATTGATTATTGCTCTTAAATTCTTAATTACTCATTATTTCAAGTTTCATCAAATATTTAGTTTAGCCATTACAAAATTATTAATATCAAGTATTCTAATTCAAGTGAAGTGTGGTCTCAAGTATCTTGTTATCAAT
This sequence comes from Nicotiana paniculata, assembly GCA_005239505.1. Lineage (NCBI taxonomy): Eukaryota > Viridiplantae > Streptophyta > Magnoliopsida > Solanales > Solanaceae > Nicotiana > Nicotiana paniculata. Next base: position 30,401 of record ML323522.1, on the reverse strand, counting down.
TGAAGTTTGAGTTTCTATATCAAAATTAGTGCGGCATTCGGAATTCCGGTACACTCGTTCCATCTCTTTCTCTTATTTGGTTTACATTTATTTTATTATTTAAAATTATTAATTTAATTTCTTAATTTAATTTACATAATGGATTTACTTAGAGTGGCTAAAAAAGCTTGCACTAGTAGATGTGGTAGTAAGAAAATTTCCAAAAGATCAAGAGGTCGTGTTGGTTCTTCTAGTAGCTTTACACATATTTCTGAAAGTTCACCCAAAAATTTAAATGTAGATTATGAGCAACTTCAAGAAAATTATGGTATAGACGATGATTTAGATGATATTTTAGGTGATATTCAATCATCCGATAATCTTGAAACACCACCAGCTACACTTGGTAATGCTAGTCAAACTCAAAATATTAGGGGTGGAACAAGTAAGCCTCCCCTCCCTATTAAGAAGAATCGAATATTAAGAAGTAAGTGTTGGAATTTTTTGACAAACTAGAAAATGAGAAAAATTATGTAAGATGTAGAATATGTTATGAAGTTTATAAACATGAGCCCGGTAAGAATGGGGGAACTGGTCTACTTCGCAGGCACATGGAAGATGAGCACCCTCTTGATTGGGGAGTAGTTGAGGAAGGTGGGTAACAAAAACTTAACCCGAGCACTGGGGGGTTAATGGGTAAATACGATATTAAGAAAGATCGGGAAGAATTAGCTAAAATGATTGTTTTAGGTTGTTTACCTTTTAGTTTTTCTTCTTCACCGTATCTTGTTACTTATATTCAAAGAATTTATAACCCTTTTTTTAAAGGTATTCCTAGAAGTACTTGTAGATCTGATATCTTTAGGCTTTATGGACAGTATCAGACATATATACGTTATTTGTTCGCCAGTCTTTCTTGTAGAGTTTCTCTTACTTCTGATATTGATGGTGCTGTAAATGAAAATGATTATTTGACTGTTACATGTCATTGGATAGATGATGATTTTTGTATGCAAAAACGTATTATTGCTTTTAAATATGATGAAGATCAAAGTCATACTGATACATTTATAAGTAATACTATCCATGAAGTTACTATATTTTATAATCTTGCAGAAAAAGTTTTGTGTATGTCATTTGATAATGCTTCTAACAACAATGCTGCTATTACAATATTAAAATTGCATCTACACCCACCACTTCCTGAAATATTTCATGTTAGATGTGCATGTCATATTTATAACTTGATTGTGAAGAGTGGCTTTGAATTATTTAGAGATGAAATCACTTTAGTTAGGAGAGATGTTGGTGTAATTCAAGGAAAGAATAGAAGTGCTAGATTAAATACATTTAAGGAAAAATGTGTACACTATGGACTAAAACCAAGACTCATGCCTGAAGAAATAGTTACTAGGTGGAATTATACTTATTTATTTCTAAGATGTTGTTATAAATATAGAATGCCCTATAACTGAAGTTGCTAATTCAACGTACATGTGTGGTGACGGGTATCTATACGTTGGTGTCAAGCATGCCCGTTAGTCGAATATTGTGATTTATGTGATTTTTCATTAAGCACTACTTAGGTTAAATTTGATAATTATCCATGATAATAACATTTAATTGGTATTTCCTATTGTTGAGTATTGGTTCAAGTTGAGAATTTCTACATGAAGTTAAACAACTAAGTGAGATTGGTTATAGTTGTTTCCCTTGCCGGGATGATATTGATTTTACTGTTGTTTTCCCTTGCCGGGACGTTACGGTTTTTATTATTATTATGTTATTGGTTTCCTTACCAGATTGCTGTTATTGATTTGTTTGGGTGAGGAAGAGTGTTAAAGCACGAAGGGTGATGCCGTGTATGATATTGTGAGAGAGTGTAAAAGCACGAAGGGTGATGCCGTGCCATATTATGAAATTAAAAGCACGAAGGGTGATGCCGTGCTGTTTCTATTGATTTATTTTAGGATGAGAGTAAAAGCACGAAGGGTGATTTTATGCATTCTATTTATTATTTGGTGAGGATGAGAGTAAAAGCACGAAGGGTGATGTCGTGCACTTGTTTTTGTGTTGTTACTTCTGTTGTTTAAATTGATATCTGATTTGTTGCTTCACTTCGTTATTTCCATTACTTGATATTTCCTCCCTTAAGCATGTTCCCCTTTTCTTTGTATTTAGATACTTATTTCTTGTTGTTATTATTGTCTCCGTATATGATTAAACTGCACAGGTTTATTTGATTGTCGTTGTAGCCTCGTCACTACTTCGCCGAGGTTAGGCTCGACACTTACTCAGTACATGGGGTCGGTTGTACTGATGCTGCACTCTGCACTTTTTGTGCAGATCTCGGTACTGGACCCTTCAGACCATAGATCGAGGTTGTTGCCTTCAGTTCAGTGGAGACCCCGAGGTAGCCCTGCAGGCGTCCGCAGGCCTTGGCATCACCTTCTATCCTATTTATTTCATGTCTTACGTATTTCTGAGATAGTAGTATTTTTTTTTGCTCAGACCTCTATTTGTAGTATTCATAGACAGTCCGTGAAATTGTGACACCAAATTCTGGGAGTTGTTATTATGGATTTTGTAGTAGTATTTAATTAAGTTGTTAGATTCTATTTCTTCCGCACTTTTATTTCTGCTGATCTTGTATGTCACTGACTAATTACTAAAAATAAAGAAATAATATAGAATAACCGGTAACGTTGGATTGCCTAGCGGGTTCAATATTAGGCGCTATCTCGGTCCCGACGGTGGAAAATTCGGATCGTGACATTAAAGATGTTGTACAATTTTTACAAAAATTTTATGTGGCTACATGATAGTAGCCTATATTATGCATTGTAGACGATATTTGCACTCTAAATGAACCATGCTTTGTTGATGTTCAAATGATAAAAGATAACAAAATGCTCTAATTGAGATTTTTATGTTATACATGAGCCACTCTGAGCTAGGAGGAAGATGAAGAGCGTTTTGGAGTCAATTATGGAAATACAAGGCCAATCAAGGATAGCCTGGATGAAAAAGAGCAAGAAATGACAAAGAAAACAGTGAAAGCCAGGTCCGCGACCACGGACTAGGCGCGGTGGAACGCGGTGCAGAAACAGAAAGTTCGTGAATGACCGTGGTCGAGACCGCGACCACGGTCGAGGATTTAGCAGCGAGAGATTTTAAGGGCTAAAGTGTAAATTCCTGGGAAATTAACCTAAACCTATAAGAACCCAAAACTCGCCCAAGAGTAAGCTTAAGCTTGTTTTAGACTCAATTGGAGGCAAGAACAAGTGAGAGGGGATCAAGTCATCTTTAGAGTTTTTATTTCTTCTTCTTTTTACCGTTAATTGTGAATCATGAAACATATTATTGCTTTGTCTTACTTTAGTATTAGTAGCTAAACATTTAGTCTAGGGTTGATGGAACCAATTTTTGGATGAAGTTTTTAACTCTATTCTGATAGAATCAAGCCGTGTTTGTTCTATGATTGTTCAACTACGTTTTGTATTATGATTAATTGAACGGGCCCTTGATTAATTGTGTCTAATTGTCTTGTGTTGCTTGAGAAAGAATACTCGGTTAGATTGTTGTTGAACAATACCACTTTTGGGTAATTGAAGAGGTTCATTACTTGAATTTAAAAGTGGGTTTAGAAATAACGAAGCTTTGGTGGGATAATCCTGAGTTGCATAAATTGTTAGCTAGAGTAGTTTGAAAGAATGTTTCTATTAAATTTTCGTAATTGATCGAGAGATGGTTACGATAGCCCATAACTCATAATCCTCATAGAATACTACATTGAGATTATAGCTTAAGAGTTAAAAATTAACCCGACAATTGGGAAAATCAATACCCTAGATCTTTCTACCCTTGAATTCATCTTTATTCCTGATTATTGTTAGCTTTCTTATCATTTTACTTTAGCTAAATAAAGTCCACTATTTATTGATAAAAGTCTTACATCCATAAATTGTCTGAGCTTAGCCTTATTAAGAGTTGTAGTGAATAGGTTAGTTCTCTGTGGATTCGAATCCGGACTTAAACCGGATATATTTGCAGCGACCGCTTTGTCCTTTTTATAAGGCATAGTTGGGTGTGATCAAATTTTGGCGTAGTTGCCGGGGAACTAACTGTGTTATTTATTACAACTTAGAACAATTGCTAGGATTTTTAGTTTAGATCAATTTTCTACGGTGTTATAAACTTTTCCATTGAAATTTTCATGTTTGAACTCTCCTGTGACTCAGGTGTATGCCTAGAAGCTCTTCACGAACTGGTGAATTTTTCGAAGGACTCTCAGACCCCGAGAAAACATTCAGGGCATTAAATCGTGCCAATAAGAAGAACAAACAGTCACAACAAAAACACCAATTCGAAATTGAAATGGACAACATGGAAGACGCCGAGGCAAACAATCAAAACAACCAGGTTGATCCGAATAATGGAGTGGTGGCACCTCTTGTGCCAGAAGCTACTCTTTATGATTGGCCACCGCCAACTGCTGACAACTTGGCCATCGCCATTGCTTTGCCCCAGATACAAGCGGAGACATTCCAGATCACCAACAACATGCTGCATCTGTTGCAAAATAAGGGACTGTTCTCCAGGTCACACATTGAAGACCTACAACAACACTTAAAAAATTTCTTGTCAATTTGTGTGACCCAAAGGCAGCCGAATGTGACCCCGGAAGCCATCAAACTGCTATTGTTCTCATTCTCAGTGACTGGAGAGGCTCAGACTTGGCTGAATTCGCTCCCAATAAATTCCATTGCCACTTGGGAGGAATTAGTCAAGCATTTCCTAAACAAGTTCTATCTTCCTAACAAAACTGCAAGGCATATTGATGAGATATTGCAGTACAAGTAGAAACCTACTGAAACCTTGCAGGAAACATGGGAAAGGTTCAAAGGGATGCTAATGAAGTGTCCACACCATGGCATTCAAGACCAGATGCTTGGCCAAAGATTCTACATGGGTTTGGCAGACAATTTGAAGGCTAATGTAGACGCTTCAGCTGGGGGTGCATTTCTGAGCAAGACATTCACATAGTGCAAGATTCTTCTCGATAAGATGTCTCAGAATTCAGACTGGATGACGAGAGGTACGACTCTGACACCAATAGTGCATTCTATCCCTCTTGACCCAAACAATTCACATGCAGAGAACATAGCAACACTCATGACTCAGATGAGTATATTAACAAAGAAGATTGGCGAGATGGGTACAAAGCAAGTTGTTGATACAACAAATGGAGGATTGTGTACCCCTTGCATTAATCAGTCTTATGTATGCTCATGGAGTGGAGAAAGTGATAAATAGGGCTTCAGAGAACATGAATATGTTAATAATTTTGGGGGTCAGAGGCAAGGAAAACAATGGGGTCCAGCACCTAACCAGCAGCACAAACCCAACATGCCACAACCTGGAGGTATACGTCCACAAGGCCAAGTGGTGCCATATCAAAGGAAACATGGCGATCAACAACAACACCAGCAACAGTTGGCATACCAGCCACCTCATAAGCAGTAAGACAATAACATGGTAGAAATTAGGGGCATGCTGCAGCAACTCATGGGGACAAATGGTAAGATGCAGGAAAAATTGGCAGCACATGACTCAGCAATTAAAGGCATTGAAACTCAACTGGGACAACTGTCCATGGCCTTGAACAACCGCCCCCAAGGAACATTGCCGATAGACCCAAATATTAACCCAAAAGAGCAAAACCCAAATCAGCTAATGGCAGTAAGTCTCCGGAATAGGAGAGATTTAGACAAAGAGCAAGAAGTTGCTCAATCTAGAAGAGAGACTACGCCTGCCACTCCAGTTCCATTAGAGGCAGATGAATCAGCAGAACTCACTGAAGTGGTAGTTGAACATGCACAAGTTGACAAGGGTAAGACAGAAGAGGGTGAACAAGTCGCCGAACAGGTGGTACCTATTGTGCCACAAGCCTCCAACAAAGAACAACCAGTAAGCAATGGACAAAGAGTGACTCCTGCACCATTTCCTCAGAGATTGGCAAAACAAAAGAAAGATGATCAATACAGGAAATTCATGGAGATGCTTCGCCAGATTCAATTGAATATTCGCCTGATGGATGCTTTGAGGGAAATTCCAGGATATGCAAAGATGATGAAGGACCTGATGTCGCTGAAATTTGACTTTCAGGACCTGTCCACTGTAACTCTGACACAGACCTGCATCGCGGTAGTGACAAGACATATGGACCAAAAGATGTCTGATCCATGTAGCTTCACTATTTCGTGTACTATTGGGAGTTATGCTTTTGCAAAAGCATTGTGTGACTTAGGAGCCAGCATAAACTTGGTGCCCTTGGTAATCTATACAAAATTGGGCATTGGCAGAGCTAGACCGACCTCGATGCTGCTGTAACTGGCTTATCACACGGTTAAAAGTCCGACAGGAATTCTTGATGATGTGTTGGTGCAAGTGGAAAGATTTGTATTTCCTGTAGACTTTGTTATTCTAGATTGCCAAGTAGATGAGGAGATACCCATCATTTTGGGAAGGCCATTCTTAGCCACTGGGAGAGTGTTGATTGATTGTGAGACTGGAGAACTAAAAATGAGGTTGCACAATGAATAAGTAATATTCAACGTTCAACAATCCATGAGGAGACCCGGTGAATATGAAAACTGCTCACTAGTGGAGGTTGTGGATGTGAAATTGCAAGAAGAGGATGAGACCCTTAATGCCAAAGATCCATTGGAAGACTTCTTGACAAATTTAGAAGAAATGGATGTTGAAGGGTTGGAAGAGCGGGTCATGGCCCTCGAAGGTCAAGGATTCTGGAAAAGGGAGCCTCAGTTCGAGCCGTTACATTTAGAAGAGAGAGTGACACCACCTGGAAAGCCATCAATAGAGGAACCACCACAGCTGGACTTGAAACCTCTTCCAGCCCACCTCAGGTATGCTTTCTTGGTCCCCAATTCTACTTTGCATGTTATTATATTATCTAGTTTGCTAGTTGCGCAGGCAGAGCAATTACTGCAGGTATTGCAAGAATGCAAGACTGCCATTGGTTGGACCATGGCAGACATAAAGAGTATCAACCCAGCCTTCTGCATGCATAAACTTCTTCTGGAAGAGGGGCACAAACCTTCCAGGGAACATCAACGACGGTTGAACCCAAACATGAAGGAAGTATTAAAGAAGGAAGTCATCAAGTGGTTGGATGCGTGCATCGTCTTTCCCATCTCAGACAGCAATTGGGTCAGTCCTGTCCAGTATGTGCCAAAAAAGGGAGGAATGACGGTCGTACAAATGAAAAGAACGAGTTGATCTCAACTCGTACAGTCACGAGATGTCGGATTTTCCTGGACTATCGAAAACTAAAAACAGCCACCCGTAAGGACCAGTTCCCCTTGCCTTTCATTGACCAGATGTTGGACAGGTTAGATGCGCAATCCCATTTCTGTTTCTTGGACGGATACTCGGGGTATAATTAGATCTCAATAGACCCGGAAGATAGAGAGAAAACGTCCTTCACTTGTCTGTATGGCATCTTTGCCTTTCGGAGAATGCCCTTTGGACTTTACAACACACCGGCCACATTCCAACGGTGCATGTTATCCATTTTTACTGACATGGTTGAGGATATTATGAATTCATTCAAAGATTGTCTTCACAACCTAAGAAGTATGCTCAAAAGACGTGTGGAGACAAATCTGGTGCTGAATTGGGAGAAGTGTCATTTTATGGTACAAGAAGGAATAGTGTTGGGGCATAGAGTGTCCAAAAAGGGAATTGAAGTTGACCATTACAAGGTTGATGTGATCGAGAAGCTTCCAACACCCACTTCAGTAAAGGCAGTGAGAAGTTTCCTTGGGCACACCGGATTCTACATGCGGTTCATTAAGGATTTTTTCTAAGATTTGTAACCCCTTATGTAAGCTGCTAAAAAAAGACCAGCCCTTTGTGTTTTCTGATGATTGCAGGTTCGCATTTGAGGATCTGAAGAAGAGATTGGTGACTGCACCCATCATTGTTGCACCCAACTGGGAGCAACCATTCGAGCTCATGTGCGACGCCAGTGATTATGCTATAGGAGCAGTTTTGGGGCAGCCCAAGGATAAGATGATGCACCCGATTTACTATGCAAGCAGGACGGTTAGTGGTGCACAGCTGAACTACACTGTCATAGAAAAATAAATGCTCGCTGTAGTGTTTTCCTTCGACAAATTCAGGTCGTACTTAATTGGCAAAAATTATTGTTTATACTGACCATGCAATAATTAGGTACTTAATAGCAAAGAAGGAGTCAAATCTACGCTTGATTCGCTGGGTTCTGTTGCTACAAGAATTTGACTTGGAAATCCGTGACAGAAATGGGACGGACAACCAAGTAGCAGACCACCTCCTAAGGTTGGAAGGAGCAGAAAAGAGAATGGAGGTTGAAGATATCACTGAGACATTTCTGGATGAGCAGTTACTTGTTGTGACAATGAAGGAGGCACCATGGTATGCTGATATTGCTAATTACTTAGCAAGTGGTATTGTACCTTACGACCTCTCCTCAATTCAAAAGTAAAAGTTCTTCCGTGATTGTCGTGCTTATTACTGGGATGAACCTCTTGTTTAACCAAAGAATTAGATTCTTAGTCAAAGCTATTTGAAGAAGTAATCGGGCTTCTGATAACCGAATAATAAGAATTAGACTTGTAAATAAGAAAGCAATAAGATCACATAAAAGTAAGTATATTTCAGTAGTGGTTCGAACATGTCTATACAAGTGAGATTTTACTCCCTTTTATAGGGAATTTCTTAATATAATGTCTACTCTTCTTAATGATTGATCATTAATAACTAATAATATCATTAATGTAACGTTACAATTGGTAATCGTAACGGTTCGAACATGTCTATACAAGTGAGATTTTACTGAATCTGCCCTTTATTCTACCTTGGTTCATTCTGACCGTGTCTCTTCAACTCCTCAATTAGACTGGAACTCCCGCATCTAATTTTCTCGTGTGTATGCTATTCTGTTCCTCTTTGTCCCGTACTTCTTTCTAAGCTTATGACTAGCTGTCATGTTTCCATTGATCCATGTAGATTGCCTTGTCATCAGAAATATTACACGTGTGGAGTCTATTTTTTATCAATACATATAGTCCCCCCACTTACCATTTATTTATCAATTTAATATTTGGTAAGTGGATACTCATTTATGGCGGGAATTTTTTGTCGCCGTTTCACTCGTACCATTGCATCCGTCTCTGAATGTATGCGTCGCTTGTCACTTCCATTTAATGCTCGTGCCACGTGACATTTTCGGATTGATTCTACAATTCATCAATGTCTTTTAGGGATTTTTGCGGCTGCATTAGTCACGAAGTGACAATTCTAATTATGACTTTCACATTAGTGTTTTTTCCATTTTTTTTACGGTTGCCTTTGAGTATAAATACCCCTTTTCCTGCCTTTGCTTTCACGAAGAACTTCTAACTTTCCTTCATTATTAGTAAATTCCTCTTTCACCTAAATATGTCTTCCTCAAATCAAGAACCCAAGAAGGTTATCATAGTAGACGAACTATCTCCTTCTTCTGCTCCAATCTGGAGTGGGAGGGGTGATAGACTAAGAAGCTTGAGTTCTACACCTTCTAGGGGTTCTTCTTCTCCTTGCAACATTATTCCCCCGCCATCTTCTAGGGATAATGTTTCTTCGTATTCTTTTAGGGCTAGAGCTTCTAGATCTTCTTCTAAGAGTAGAGAATCTAACGAACCTCTTCGTGAGGCAAAAGTTGATGAGATTGTTCCTGCTGAGTTTTCTTTTGTAAAGGATAGTGAGGCCATAAGAAAAAAACTTTCTTCTATGACATCTCATGATCGTGTTGATCTTTACCCCCTTTACTTTAGATTCAAGCCTCCATTGACACTGTCATCATAGAATTTTGTCGATTTTTTAATGTGTGCTTGGGACAGATCGGTACTCTTATCTGGAGGGCAGTACCATGCCTTAGATATTTGGCCACCTTAGCTTCAATTCCTTTTACTTTTCATCATCTCATTCATCTCTATTCTCCTATGTTGTTCTGCCAAGGAGTTTTTACTCTTCTGGCTAGGAGTAAAAGAGTTTTGGTTATACCTGATGATGATAAACATATATGGTGGTATGTTCGCTATGTTGTTGTCCCTACTAAAGGTTTGGTAGGTGAAGAAAATATCCCCTTCCCTGAGAAGTGGAACTTTGCACGTGAGTATAGTTTTTCTCACTTTATTCTTTATTATTATTTTTTTGATAAATCTTCAGTACCGTGACTATTTTTTTTCTTTTTGCAGCAACCATGGGAATCGTTGAGGAGGTCTACGTTTTCCGTGGTTGGGTAGAAAAATTGTTGTTGATCACTCCAATTGAAGAACGTTCTTGGAAGTACCTCTCGACAAGGTTTGGTTGGAAAGTAAAAACCCATGGTAGGTTTTTTTTATATTTCCTTTCTTTCTCCTTTTAAGATTCTCTAATCCCTTTTATTTGTTAGGGTTTCCCACTCGTGGGGTCTCTGCTGCTGCTGTATCTGCTTCGAAATTTTCTTTAGCCAAGGCCCAAGAAATTATTGTGAACTCCTCTTCATCAAAAAGGAAATCAAGTGGATCTCGGACCTGGAAGATGAGGAAGAGCAGGAGGAAGGTTCGCCGATTCGGAGGTCACAGAGAAGAAAGGTTGTGTCTGACGACGAATTTGCTCTAGTTACTGATCCACCTTCCGCGCCTGAGTCATAGCATTCAACTCCTAAATATGCAACTCATTCCTCTGCTAATGAATCAATTGAACAATTATTCCACAAAGGCTTTGGCACAGTTTCAGAGGAGGCACCTCTTGCTATTTTTTCTCCATTTGCTCCAGTGGAACTTTCATCTGCCGCACCTGTTGTTGTTGTTTCTGCTCCCCTGCCTATTTCATCCGTGGCTCCTTCATCTGCCCCTACTTCCGTGCCTTCTATTGTTGAAGTAGGATCTTCCAGTAGTGGGGAGATGAAGCAAATTATGATAGAGGTTCCTGCGGGAGGTAGCCTCTTAGATAAATCAAGCCAGACGGATGTGTGGTTGAAGCCTCTGATAAGCCCGGTTGAGAGTCTAAGTTGGAAAGTCATAGCTCTTTAACTTGGATTAACGATATTGTACACTCGTCCTTAAAGGTATCCTTTATATCGTTCCATTTTTTATATATCCTTTACCGTATCTAACTTCACTTTTTGTGCAGATCAATCTTATTGGTACAAAATTGATGAAAAGGATCGTTCATACGGAGCAATTAGCGAATGACTGTCATACCGAGGCTAATAACTGGAAGGAGCAATTTGAAAGTTTTCAGCTTGATATGGAGGCAGTAGAGGAGGAAAAGTGTACCTTGGAGCAGCAAATCAGAGTAATTGCAGCGGAATTGTCCATCGAGAAGGCTTTATCAAGTCAAGCAGGCAAGGATAAGAACATCCTGGAGTCTTCCTTTGCGGAGCAACTTTCCCATGCTACTGAAGAGATAAGAAGCTTGAAGGCTTTGTTGAACCAGAAGGAAGCTTATGCTGGTGAACTTGTGCAATCACTTACTCAGACCCAAGAGGACCTCCGTGAATCTTCAAACAAGATTCAATTTCTGGAAATATCTCTTGCCTCTTTGCATGCTTCTTATGATGTTGTCGTGGTTGAAAGAGATGAGCTGCGAGCCGATATTGAAAAATGGGAGAAAGATTACGAGGCTCTTGACGATAAGGCAGTTGTTGATGTGAGTTGGGCTTATTGAATGTCCGGCTTGACACATTGACAGAAATGGGCCAAGAAAATTTTGACTTAGAAGCTGAAATTGCCAAAACCAAGGAGACGATTGAAAAGTCTCGGCAAAGTCAAAATATTTCATCACCTGAAGTTGAAGTTCCAATGGGTGATGAGATCGTGCCTGATGAAGCTGCTGCCCAAGCCTCGCCATCTCAAGCCGCTCCTCCTGCTGATGAAGATAATCCCGCAGTGTCTAGTGAAAGTGTTTATCAGCCCCTCTTTTTTTTCTTTTGGAACAATTGGTGGTTACCCCCCGTCCCATTTGGGGGTGAATTTTGGTTTAGTAAGTCCCCAATGACAACTTAGGGGCAACTTTGTATGACAAATTTGGTTTAAACTAAGTTAATACTTAGTTTTTACCATTATATAATAATAATATTTACATTTCTTAGCATGAATTATGTTTTTTTGAGTTTTCGTTTTAGTCTTAAGTGTTTTCATGCTTTACGTTCGGGTTTTTGTTTTACCCCTTGGTATTTAATTTTGCATTAAAAAATGCTTCAGTATTTCGTGTCTTTTTGAAATAAGCACGATTTATAAAAGAGGGCCTTTTTATGAAATACACTTAATGAAGAAGATGTCTCAACTTCATAATGGTGTAAACATACAAAATAAAGATAGGAATTCACACGTTTTTTTCGAATAATGTTTTGCAGAAAGTCTTTATATTATTCGAACTTTCATAAAATTTTACATGTGTTTGAGCGTCGTCTATGACTCTTTCGTAACTGTTTTCTTTTACAACAGGTTTTGAATAAACACGGGGGTATGAATTTCTACCCGTAACTAAATTCTGCCTTTAACCTAAACATTCGTTTACATTCACGAGTATGTTCTTTGTAGGTTTCTGAATCAAGCTTAGTGTTTTTGTCTTTGGCTCTTTGATTCTGCTCATAACTTTTGACTTCTTGGGAAAAATGAATCTTCAGGCTTTAACTTTAACTCTTTTGATAGTCTTCTTTGCCTCTTCCATACTGCATAGTCCCCCAAGTGTTTGATCTTTAAAGAATGAAATCTCGAGCACTTGACTATTCCTTTCTTGTGGTCCTTTTCCTGAAAAGGAAAAACATATGGGACTCGAAGGTATATAGTGTAGATGATGATTGCTTAACCCTTTAAACGTCCATCAGAAAGTTGTAACCCTAGACCTGGAATTCAGTTTTTTCCTCGTGTCTATTCAGGTCTAATATCATCATCTGGTTATGGGTTAGCTTTTTGCCTATCATCTAAAATGGTTAGTATAATTTTAAGTGTACTAAATAAAATTGAATGTAATGATACCTGACCGTGAGTATTCCTTTTCCTTAGAAGTAATATTTCTTCAAGTGAACAACATTCCAACTTATTGGTAAAATTCTGCCATCCATGGTTTCCAGCTCATAAGCACCTTTTCCAGCAATACCACGCACTTTGTAGGGTCCTTCCCAATTTGGATTTAATTTTCATGCTCCAGCCTCCTTTGTTGATTGAAAAACTTTCGTAAGGACAAAGTTCCCAATTTTGAAATATCTGAGGTGAGCTTTTCTGTTGTAATATCGCTTTATGATTTGGTTTTGAGCTGCCATGCGTATTAAAGCAGCTTCTCTCCTTTGCTCGAGTAAATCCATATTTTTTCTCAACTCGTCATTGTTTGTTTCTTCTGTTTCTATTGTGAATCTCATTCTCGGTTCACCAATTTCCACTGGTATTAGAGCTTCTGAGCCGTAAACAAGCGCGAATGGGGTTTCTCCCGTGGTTGTCTTTGCAATAGTTCTATAAGCCCATAATACTGCCGGTAGTTCTTCAGGCTAATTTCCCTTAGCTTTTTCCAATGGTTTCTTCATATTGTTAACAATGATTTTATTTGTTGATTCAGCTTGCCCGTTAGCCACGGGATGATATGGTGAAGAAGTAATTCGTTTGATTTTCTAGCTTTGGAAGAATTATGTGATTTGTAAGCCTACGAATTGTGGGCCATTGTCATATACAATTTCCTTTGGTACACCAAAACGACATGTGATGTTTCATCATATGAAGCTTTTCACTTCTTTTTCTCGCACCTGTTTAAAAGCATCTGCCTCCACCCATTTTGAGAAATAATCTGTTAAAACAAGTAAAAATCGTACCTTTCCTCTGGCTGGGGGTAGAGGCCCTACTATATCCATTTCCCATTTCATAAATGGCCAAGGTGATACAACCGGGTGTAGTAATTCTGCGGGCCGATGCATATTGTTAGCATATCGCTGACATTTATCACATTTAGCTACGAAATCTTCAGCGTTTTCTTCCATCTTAGGCCAATAGTACCCTACTATGATTAGGGTTTTGACTAAGGACCTTGCACCTGCGTGGTTCCCACAATGTCCTTCGTGTACTTCTTTCATCACATACTCAGTTTAGTTTGGTCCAAGGCACCTTGCTAGGGGACCTCCAAACATTTTGCGATATAGAGTGTCACGAACTAGGCAGTACCGTGCAGCTTTTCGGCGAAGTGCTTGAGCTTCTTTCTTATCTTCAGGCACGGTACTATTCTGCAAAAAATTTACAATTTCGTTTCTCGAATCCCAGGTTAGATTATTAAATGTTACCTCATTCTTGTCCTGGTCAATTGCTGAATGAAATAAGTGTATCACATTAGCATTGTCTTTATTCGTTACATCGGTAACTGCTGCAAGATTAGCTAACGCATCCGCTTATGTGTTTTCCTCTCTAGGTACTTGCATAATATTCCATGACTGGAATTGCCTCACCAGGTATCATGCCTTTTCCAGATACTGTTGCATTCGAGTCTCTCTAGCACTATAAGTCCCCAACATCTGGTTCACCACTGGTTGAGAGTCACTTTTGATCACGATATGCTCAATTGAGAGTTCTCATGCTAATTCGAGTCTTGCAATGACAGCTTCGTACTCTGCTTCATTGTTAGTGATGTGATAACATTTTATAGCTTGCCTTATCTTTTCACCCAAAGGTGGTATCAAAACAATTCCCAACCCGACTCTTTTAATATTAGAAGAGCCGTCGGTGAATAGAATCCATATTCCTAGATTAGCTCTGGTAAAGATTTGTAATTCTTTTTCTACTTCAGGAATTATGCTAGTGTTAAAATCTGCGACAAAATCGGCTAAAACCTGAAACTTTATTGCAGTCCTAGGTTGATAGACTATGTCATATTCACTTAGTTCTATTGCCCATTTAGCCAGTCTACCTGACAGTTCTTGGTATGCAAAATATTTCTCAAAGGATACGAAGTTACAACAGTAATTGGGTGACATTGAAAGTACAATCTTAACTTTCTAGCTGCCATGATTAGAGCCAAGGCTAATTTTTCTAGATGAGGATATCTAGTTTCAGCATCTAGTAAGGACTTACTTACATAGTAGATAGGAGATTGCTTACCTTTGTCCTCCCTTACCAGGAATGCACTTACGATTATTTTTGCAACAACAAGATAAATGTATAACCTTTACCCTTCCTTTGGTTTAGACAACATTGGGGGATTTGATAGATAAGCCTTCAAGTCTTTAAGATCTTGTTGAAATTCTTCAGTCCATTCGAACTGATTCTGCTTCTTTAGTACTGAGAAGAATTTAAAACTCTTCTCTGAAGATCTGGAGATGAATCTTCCTAAAGCTGCAATCCTACCTGTTAATCTTTGAACTTCTTTTTTGCTCGTGAGTATATCAGGTATTTCTTCACTAGCTTTAATTTGAGCAGGATTTACTTTAATGCCTCTATTTGATACGAGAAAACCCAAATATTTACCTGATTCGATGCCAAAGGCACATTTTTCTGGATTTAATTTCATGTTATACCTGCGGAGGATCTCAAAAGTAGTTGAGAGATGTTGGAAATGATCTTCTGCCTGTGTTGACTTTACCAACATGTCATCAATGTACACCTCCATTGTTTTCCTCAGATGTTCCTGGAACATCTTGGTCACTAGCCTTTGATACGTGGCTCCAGCATTTTTCAAGCCAAAAGATATGACTTTGTAACAATAAGTCCCCCTGGTCGTAATAAAGGAGGTTTTTTCCTCGTCTGAGGGGTCCATTTTTATCTGATTGTAACCAAAATATGCATCTACAAAGCTTAATAATTCATGACCTGCAACGACATCAATCATTTGATCTATGTGCGGTAATGGAAATGAGTCTTTTGGGAATGATTTATTCAAATCTGTATAATCTACGCATACTCTCCATTTACCATTCTTTTTAGGTACCACTACGGTATTAGCTAACCAATTAGGATATTTTACCTCACGTATTGAACCGATTATTAAGAGTTTATGTACCTCTTCGTCGATCACTTGATTCTTGAACGATCCCTGCTTTCTTTTCTTTTGCTTGACAGGTACGAAGGATGGGTCTTCATTTAGTTTATGAGTCATCACTTCTGGGTGTATACCTGTCATATCTGAATGGGATCAAGCAAAACAATCTGCGTTAACTTTTAAATATTCAATTAACTTACCTCTTCTAGTCGGGCTTAGCCTTGCTCATATGTGGATTTTTTGCTCAGGCTTAAGCTCGAACAGTGGAACAACTTCGAGCTCCTCAGTCGTTGTCTTGATATTTTCATTCTCTTCTGGTTCTTGAATAACATCAGGTCTGGAATCCATGTTCGTATGTCTTGATGCGACATCCGTGGTGATTTGATTCACCGTGTCTTTATCATTTTCTTCTGTGTATGTTCGATTTGCTCCCTCGTCTTTTGATACTTCCGCTATTTCTTTTTTATTGGAATGCATCACTGAGTTGATATTTCTTGAAGTCTGCTGATCACCTCGAATCTGCTGGATTCCCCATTTGGAAGGGAATTTGATTACCTGATGCAGAGTAGATGGTACTGCATCCATGTCATGGATCCATGGTCTCCCCCTGATTACATTATAAGCCATATCTGTATCTATAACTTGAAATTTTGTTTCCTTGACGACGCCTTCTGCATAGGTATTAAGCTCAATTTCCCCTTTTGTTATGACAGTAGAATTGTCGAAAATCCGGACAAGGAACGTGCTTTTGGAATTACACGGTCCCCCATTAACATCTCTTCCACAACCCTCAGAAAAATGATATTGACCGAGCTACCGGGATCAATCAATACTATTTTCACGTTAGTGTCATGTATAAGTAGAGATATTACCAGTGCGTCGTTATGTGGAAGTAGTAATCCATCAGTATCTGAGTCGTTGAATGAGATGTTGTCAGCCTCCAAAGTCTCACGAGTCCGTTTCCCGTGGGTCACTGTGAACTTGGTCATCCTTCTTGCTGAAGTATAAGTTACGCCATTTACCTCCTCTCCTCCATTTATCACATTTACAGTTCTCTTCGGAGATGGTGGTTTTGGGGACTCCTGCCTATTCTTCATATAGGCCTATTTACTTTTTTTACTAAACAGTTCTGTTAGATAACCTTGTTTTAATAATTGTTCTACCTCACCTTGCAATAACCTGCAGTCTGATGTTTTGTGCCCATGATCATTGTGAAATTCACACCAGAAGTCTGGGTTCCTTCTGTTTGGATTTGATCTCATTTCTTTGAGCCATCTAACTTTATCACCCATATTTCTTAATACTGTAATTAATTCGAAAGTACTTACATTGAAATTTTAATCTCCAATTCTTGTATTACCTTTATTTCGCTCATCTTGATCCTTTCTGGATCTTGATGATGATGAGCTCGAATCTCTATTTGACGGTCTATGATCAGACCGTGGGTTTCCAGATTTAGAACGAGCCTCTCGTCCCGAAGGTCCCATGTACGAATTGTACCTATTTGCCAGTTCTCCTTTCTGATTCGGACGTCTAGAACTCATCCTGTCTTATGCTTTTGATTGGTAAATAGTATCTTCTTCAATTCGTAATTTGGTGTTGTACCTGTTATAAACATTGTTCCATGTCGTAGCTGGGAACTCTCTCAAGCTTTCTTTGAGTCTCCTCGTGACTTCAGATCTTTTATCGTTCAAATTACTTGCAAAAGCCATAGCTGCCCAATTGTCAGGTACTCTTGGTAGAAGCATCCTTTCACGTTGAAACCTGTCTACGAATTCACGAAGCAACTCTCTATCTCCATGTTTTATTTTGAATATATTTTTCATTCTCTTTTCCACTTTTTGCGCACTGGAATGTGCTTTTATAAACAAATCTACAAGCTTAGCAAAAGAATCTACAGAATTTTCGGGCAAGAGAGAATACCATGTTAATGCTCCTTTGGTGAGTGTCTCTCCAAACTTTTTGACCAACACGGATTCAATTTCTTGCTTAGTCAGGTCGTTTCCTTTTACTCCTGTGGTGAAAGCAGTAACATGATCACGTGGATCAGTTGTCCCATCGTACTTTGGTATGTCAGGTATTTTGAATTTCTTGGGAATCGTCAAAGGTGCTGCACTTGGCTTCCAGGGTTGTTGAGAGTATTTATCAATATCAATACCCTTGATGACAGGTGGTACTCCAGGAATTTGCTCGATGCGATCGTTTTGTTCCTTCACCTGTTTCTGCAAGGTTAGTATTAAAGATTGTAAATTTGAATTATTAGACATACCTGGTCTTCCTTCAAGTGATTCATTTAGAGTGCCTCTACTTCCTGAATTTGCTAGTACAGATTGTGGATTTTCTACAGTTTTGGTGTTGTTTGGAGGAGTCATAGGTGACACAGTTGGTAGCCCCTCATGAAAGCTTGAAGAGCTTCACTCACATATTCACCAACCATCTGCTTCATAGGGTCTTGTTCTCCTGTTTGCTCGTTTCCAATTTGATCATTGTTGTGAGTTGTAGATCTTTCTGGGGAGTTGTCCCTTGAGCCTCGTGGGGATCCTTGAGGCGATGGAACTGGGGTTCCAGTTATTTGTTGGTTGTTGTCATTGGTATTCGACATGATTCGATAAAGGTTATTCGAGAAAAAATAAAGATTATCAGATTCCCGGCAACAGAACCAATTTGTTTAACCAAAGAATTAGATTCTTAGTCAAAGATATTTTAAGAAGTACTCGGGCTTCTGATAACCAAATAATAAGAATTAGACTTGTAAATAAGAAAGAAATAAGATAACATAAAAGTAAGTATATTTCAGTAGTGGTTCGAACGTGTCTATACAAGTGAGATTTTACTCCTTTTTATAGGGAATTTCTTAATATAATGTCTACTCTTCTTAATGATTGAGCATTAATGACTAATAATATCATTAATGTAATATTACAATTGGTAATCGTAATTGTTGCGTGAAGATTATGTAACATTTAGCTCATTGATTGAAGATCTTTGAATCTGCCCTTTATTCAGCCTTGGTTCATTCTGACTATGTCTCTTCAACTTCTCAGTTAGACTGGAACTCCTGCATCTAATAATCTCGTGTGTATGCTATTCCGTTGCTCTTTGTCCCGTACTTCTTTCTAAACTTATGACCAGCTGTCATGTTTCCATTGATCCACGTAGATTGCCTTGTCAACAGAAATATTACACGTGTGAAGTCTATTTTTTACCAATATACCTCTGTTGTTTAAGATATGTGATGATAACATGATTCAGAGGTGTATCCCCGAGCAAGATCAACCTTCTATTTTGCAGGCTTTCCATGCTTCACCATATGATGGACACTTTGGAGGAATCTGGACAACAGCAAAGATGTTGGAATCGGGATTGTATTGGCTTAAACTGTTCAAGGATGTCCATGCTTGGGTTAAAAGCTATGATGAATGCCAAAGGACAAGCAACATATCCCTCTGTCATGAGATGCCAATGACCATAATTCAAGAGGTGGAGGTGTTTGACATGTGGGGGGTCGACTTCATGGGGCCATTCGTTAGCTCACATGGTAACAAAATATATTGGTTGCAGTTGACTATGTCTCCAAGTGGGTCGAAGTGGTGGATCTCCCAACCAATGATACAAAAGGGGTGACAATTTTCCTAAAGAAAAACATCTTCACACGTTTTGGCACCCCAAGAGCTATAATCAGTGATGGTGGCTCCCATTTTTGCAATAGAGCGTTCGCACACCTGTTGGAGAAATATGGAGTTCGCCACAAGGTAGCCTCACCGTAATACCCACAAACAAGCGGGCAAGTTGAAGTGTCCAATAGGGAGATTAAAAGTGTCCTTACAAAAACAGTGAATGCAACAAGGACCGATTGGGCAAAGAAGCTGGATGATGCATTGTGGGCATATCACACAGCCTTCAAAACTCCAATTGGCATGTCACCATACAAGTTGGTGTTTGGAAAGGCATGCCACTTTCCAGTAGAGCTTGAACAAAAAGCATTGTGGGCATTGTGGCAGCTGAATTTAGAGATGGAGACAGCGGGCACCAATAGAGTCACTGGGTTGCATGAGCTGGAGGAATTCAGGTTCCAAGCATTCGAGAGTGCTAGACTATACAAAGAAAGGATTAAACTGATGCATGATAAGCACATCTTGAATGGGAAATTTAGACCCGAAGATCTAGTGTTGCTATATAACTCAAGATTGAGGTTGTTTCCGGGTAAGTTGAAGTCCCGATGGTCAGGACCTTCAGAGTGGTACAAATGTTCTCAAGTGTAGCCATGGAGATTGAATCAGAAGATGGGACAAACAAGTTCACGGTGAATGGGCAGAGGTTGAAACATTACCTTGGAATGGCCGAAGAAAAAGGGGATAGAGTGGTAATAACTTTGGAAGATCCCCAAGACACGAATAAAGAGTGAGGGTTAAGAGCCTGCATCGTGCCGCGATGTTAAATCAGGCGCTCACTGGGAGGTAACCCATGGTTTGTTGTAATTCGTCGTGTCGCATCGTTAAATCAAGCGCTTCTTGGGAGGAAACCCATGATCTTCTTTTGTTTTATTTTGTTTTGTTCTTGTATTTGATATGAACGATACTAACCAGGCTATTAGTCTGTAGGGATTTATTTGTGTACATCGAGAGGAGTCGGAGTTAAATGCTAACCCTAGGGAGGTAAAAATTGAATAAAACATAAAAAAATTTACAGAGGGTCGAACCACGACCGCGGTCCCAACCGCGGTGTTTAACCAAAGAATTGGATTCTTTGCCCAAAACTATTTTAAGAAGAACGGATTTCTGATAACCAAAGAATAAGATTATAATAGTAGGCAAACTTGTAAATGGAAAGCAGTAAGATGCACAGAAAGTAAGTATATTGTAATAGTAGTTCGGGATGATCCCTTTACAGGTTATATTTTACTCCCTTATATAGGGAATTTCCTAATATAACATCTGCCTTTTTTCAGTGATTGAGAATTAATGACTAATAATGACTTCAATGTAACGTTACAATGAATCAATCGTAACTGTTGAGTGAATGTTGTGTAACGTATGGATCACCGAATCTGCCCTTTTTCTGTCCAAATACACTTCTGATCGTGTCTCTTCATCTTCTCAATTAGGTTGAAACTTCCGTAGCTAATTAACCCGTGGATGTGATTGGCCGTGCCTCTTTGCCTCGTACCTCTTCTTAAAGTCCCGTCCAGCTGTCGTGTCTTCATTGATCCACGTAGACTACTGAGTCATGAAGATTTATTACACGTGTGAAGCTCTTTTTTTACCAATACAGATAGTCCCCCCACTTACCATATATTTATCAATTAATATTTGGTAAGTGGATACTCATTTATGGCGGGAATATTTTGTCGCTGCTTTACTCGAATCATTGTATCTTTTCCTGTACGTAAGCGTCGCTCGTCACTTCCGTTTAATGCTTATGCCACGTGGCATTCTTGGGTTGGTTCTACAATTATTCAGCGCCTTTTAGGGCTTTCTTGCGGCTGCACCAGTCACGAAGTGACATCTTCAATTATGGTTTTCACATCATTGCCCTTTTTTTATTTTTTTTTACGGTTGTCTTCGAGTATAAATACCCCCATTTCCTTTTCTTTCACGAAAAGCTTCTAACTTTTAAACTTTATTTGTAAAGAACTTTTTTCTTTGCCTTTGTAGATATGTCTTCTTCAAACTAATCTAAGGGAGTCACAAACGTTGATGAGTTGACACTCTCTTCCGCTCCAACTCGGAGTCGGAGGGGTGGTAGACTGAGGAGTTTAGGCTCTACTCCTTCGAGAGGTTATTCATCTTCTCAGATTGTTTCCCCTCCTTCTGCTAGGTCCTTACTCTCCCCAAGATCTAGGGTTCCAGGTCTCTGTCCAGGGGTAGAGAACATCATGAACCCTTACGCGAACCACGAGTTGATGAAATTATTCCTGTTGAGTTTACCTTCACTAGGGATAGTCAGGTTCTTGTAGACCAGTCGTCATCCCTTGATAGTGTTGATAGGTATCCCACTCTTATTACCGAAGGTTTGATTCCCCTTGTTCGCAGGGAATGTTCTTGGGAGTCTGATTTTCCCATTGTTATTCCGAATAGTAATCAAAGAATAACGTCTTACAAGACGAGGCATTCTTTTGTTTACACTTACCCTTTTACTCTAGGGTTTAGACCTCCTATTGATCCAGTCATCATTGAATTTTGTCGTTTCTTCAACATTTTCTTAGGACAAGTTGGTCCTCTTGTGTGGCGGGTTGTCGCGTGTCTTAGATGTTTAGCTTTTTTAGCCTCAGTTCCTTTTTCCTTCAATCACCTCATTCTTCTTTATTCTCCTACCTTATTTCGTCAAGGGGTTTTCACTCTGGCTCTAGGAGCAAAAGAGTGTTGGTAACCCCTGATGACGATAAGGATAGAGGTTGGTACCTTCGGTATGTTGCTGTGCCCACTGCTGGTTTAGTGGGCAAGGAAAATCTTCCCTTCCCTGAGAAGTGGAATCGCGCACGTGAGTACATTTTAGCTCACACCTGTTATTTTTCTTCTCTTTGCTTTAAGTGTTTTATTAACAGCGTAGTTATTTTCTTCCTCTTTCAGCAATCATGGGTACTGTTGAGAATGTCTCCGATATCCGTGATTGGGTAGAAAAGTTGTTATCAGTTGCTCCATTGGAGGAAAGATCTTGGAAGTAATTCTCCGTGAAGTACGGTTGGAAAGTGAACACTCATGGTAAGTGAAGCTTTTGTTTTCGCTTCTTTTCCTTACTCGAGATTCTTTTTCTTCGTTTGTTTAACCCTTTTCCTTTTGACAGGGTTTTCTGCTCGGGGGATATCTGCTGCATCCATCCCAAATATGTCTTTGGCTCAGGCCCAGGAGATTATTACTGGTTCCTCTTCTTCCAAGAGGAAAGTTGGTGGGTCTAAGACTTTTGAAGAAGAAGAATAAGAGGAGGGCATTTTAGTGCACAGGTCACGTAGAAGAAGGGTGGTCTCAGACGATGAGTCTACACCCGTGGCTATGTCTTCTGTACTTGGTGTCAGACCTCCTACCCCTGGGGATTCTTCTTCTTCTCTTGCACATGATTCTGCGGATCATCTATTCCACGAAGGTTTTGGCCCTACTGTTAATGAGGCGCCTCTGGCTGTTTTTGTTCCCTACTTTAGAGAAATCTCTTCATCCGTTCCGGTTATTTTCACTGCTCCTTTGGCTATTTCTGCTCCTGCCTTGCCCGTGGCTTTCTCATCTCCTCAAGTTTCCGTGCCTGAGACTTCTTCAGCTCCACAAATTTCATTGCCTGTGGCTCCTTCATCTCAGCCTGCTTCCGTGCTTCCTACAAGAGAAGTAGGGTCTTCCTGTAGGGAGATTAGGCAAGTGCTAATTGAGGTTCCAGCTAATGGGAGCCTTTTTTAGAAATATGGCCAACCCGAAGTGTGGCTGAAGCCTTTGATTGGCCTAACAGAGAGGACCAAGCTGGATAGTCACAGTTCTCTTACCTGGGCTAATGAGGTTGTGCATTCCTCCTTGAAGGTAACACTCATTCTTTTGTATCTCATTCTTTTGTAATTACCGTATCTAATCGATGTTGTTTTTGTAGATCAATCTCGTAGGCACAGAACTCATAAAGAGGATTTCTAACATGGAGCAAGAGCTAAAGGAGTGGCGTGCTGAAGTAGGGAATTAGAAGGGGCAATATGAAAGCCTGAGGCTCGACATGGAAGCCTTATAAGAAGAAAAGAATACCTTGGAGCGGCAGATGAGAGTTGTGGCTGCGGAGTTGGCAGTGGAGAAGGCTTCTTCTAACCAAGTGGACAAAGACAAGAGCATTCTTGAGTATTCGTTTGTTGAGCAATTATCCTGTGCCTCAGAAGAAGTTAGGAGCTTGAAAGCTTTGCTAGAGCAGAAGGAGGAATACTCAGGCGAGCTTGTGCAGTCACTTACCCGAACTCAAGAGGATCTTCACATTGCTTTAGACAAAACCCAATCTTTGGAGGAGTCAATTGTACCTTTGAGGGTTGCCCATGAAGCCGCTGAAGTCGAGAAGGATGGGTTAAGAGCTGAGCTTCAGCTATGGGAGAGAGATTATGAAAGTCTCGAAGAGGCTGCAACTGTCCATGTTAGTTGGGCGTACATGAATTCTCGCCTCGATACATTGACGGAAATGAGTCGGGGAGATTTTGACCTTGACGCCAAAATTGTTAAGATCAGGGAAGCCATGGAAAAGGCTCAACAAGGTTTGGATATTTCCCCACCTGAAGGTGAGACTCCTGCTGTCCAAGCCTCTTCGTCCCAAGCTTCTCTTACTCCTTCTGCTGATGAAGAAGTCAATCCCCCTCCTCAAGAATATTAAGATGTTGATTCACCCCCTTTTTTTATCTTTGTCTCAATTGGTGGTTACCCCCAGTCCCATCGGGGGTAAATTTGGATCTCTTTAAAGTCCCCAAATGACACCTTAGGGGCACCTCAATGTATAAAAATTCTATATGGTTAAGTATAAGTTAATACTTAGTTTTTACTTAGCCGTTTTAATATATTAATGCATGTATGACTTTTGTTTTCCATTGAGTTTCTGTTTCACTCTTTAAGTCTTTTGAATGCTTTATTTTTTGAGGTTTTAGTTTTACCTCTGAGTTTTGCATATAGAATGCTTTAGATTACTCGTACATTTTCGTAATAGGCACGGTGTCATATTAAATGTGTGCCTTTTTGTAGTAGGCATAATTTATGGCATAATTTAGATTACTCGTACCTTTTCGTAATCGACACTTAATGAAGAAGACGTCTCAACTTCATAAAGGTGTAATAATGCAATAGAGTGATAGGAATTTTTCACATGTTTAAGAATGTTTCTGAGGAAAGGTTTTTGTTTGAACTTTCACAACTTTTTACATGTGTTTGATCATCGTCTAAAATTCATGTTGCAACTGTTTTCTTTTAACATATTTGATATACACTTGTATTTCGTAATTGTTTTTCGTATGTAACAGCTTTTTCGAGTTAATACAAGAGAGAAACTGTTTTTCGTTCGTAACAGTTTTTATTTAAGTTGGGGTTTTCACCCGTAACTGTGTTTGTCGATAACAGTTTTCAATAAGCACTAGAAAAATGCTTTTGCATCCGTAACTATTTTATTTGATAACAGTTTTCTATATGAGTACAAAGATTTCGTGACTGTTTTTAGTTACAACATTTTTTCTTTTGAATAAGTACAAAGATGCACATTTCTTCCTCGTGGCTAACATTTTTAACATTTTGCCTTTTAACCTGAACATGTTCGAAGGTTTTTTGGATTAGAGGCTTTTTGTTTGAGTCTTTGGCTCTTTCAATTTTGCTCGTATCACTTGGCTTGCTGGATAGATGGATCTTCAGGTTCGAGCTTTGACTTTTTGATAGTCTTTTTTGCTTCATTTTTGCCTTCCATACTGTATAGTCCCCCAAGTGTTTGAGCTTTGAAGAATGAAATCTTGAGCACTTGACTATTCCTTCCTTGTGGTCCTTTTCCTGAAAAAGAAAAACATACGGGTCTCGAAGGTATATAATTTTTAGATGATGACTGCTTAACCCTTTTAAAATGTCCATCAGAAAGTGTAACCCTAGACCAGGAATTTAGTTAGTTCCTCACGTCTTTACAGGCCTAATATCATCATCTGGTGATGGGTTAGCTTTATGCCTATCATCTAAAAAGGTTAGTAAAATTTCAAATGTTCAAAATAAAATCAAACGTGTGATACCTAACCGAGGGTACTTCTTTTCCTTAAAAGTAGTACTTCTTCAAGTGAATGGCATTCCAACTTGTTGGTAGGATTCTGCCGTCCATAGCTTCCAACTCGTAGGCGCCCTTCCCAGCTATGCCTCGGATTTTGTAGGGTCCTTCCCAATTTGGATTTAGCTTTCCTGCGCCTGATTCTTTCGTTGATTGAAAGACTTTTTTGAGGACGAAGTCCCCAATCTTGAAGAACCTGAGATGAGATTTATGGTTGTAATAACGCTCTATGATTTGTTTTTGAGCTGCCATCCGTATCAGTGCTGCTTCTCTCCGTGGTTCGAGCAGGTCCAGATTGGTCCTCAATTCGTCGTCGTTTTCTTCCTCCATGGCTATTGTAAACCTTATGCTTGGTTCGCCAATATCCACAGGTATTAAGGCTGCTAAGCCACAGACAAGTGCGAATGGAGTTTCTCCCGTGGCTGTTTTTGAAGTTGTTCTGTATGCCCATAGTACCGCTGGTAACTCATCAGGCCAGTTTCCTTTGGCTTTATCCAGTTGATTCTTTAGATTGTTGATGATGACCTTATTCGTTGACTCAGCTTGACCATTAGCCACGGGGTGGTATGGCATTGAAGTGATCCGTTTGATTTGCCAGCTTTCGAAGGATTCTGTGATTTGCGAGCCTATGAATTGTGGGCCATTATCACACATGATCTCCTTTGGTATCCCAAAGCGGCATATTATGTTTTGCCATAAGAAGCTTTTAACTACCTGTCCTTTAGCTGTGGGAAGAGGTCCCACTATGTCCATACCCCATTTCATGAAAGGCTATGGGGATATTATTGGATGCAATAATTCCGTTGATCGATGCATGTTATTGGCAAACTTTTGGCACCTTTCGCATTTGGATACGAAGTTCTCGGCCTTTTGTTCCATCTTAGGCCAATAATATCCAGCTCTGATTAGGGTTTTCACTAAGGATCTCGCACCTGAGTGATTTCCAAAGTGTACTTCGTGGACATCTTTCATCACAAACTCCATTTGGTTAGGTCCGAGGCATTTTGCTAGCCCCCCCCCCC